>KN361282.1:3835-21518 GCA_000785685.1 Uromyces viciae-fabae | reverse complement strand
CATTATAATCAATACCTTCTTTTTTTTTAAACCCCTGAGCAACACATCTTGCTTTATATCTCTGTAATTCACCAATTTCATTGAATTTCTTGGTTAAAACCCATCTATTTCCAACAACAGTTTTTTCTTTTAATTTGTCTCTTTCAACAATCTCAAAAACATTATTATTTTCTAAAGAATCCAATTCTTCAAATATTGCTTCTTTCCACTTTAATCTGTCTGAAGCTTTCATAGCTTGTTTATAACTGTTAGGATTAATCATATTTTCCATATCAAAAGATGCTTTAAATAATATTGCTTCATACTCTTCTTTAATTATTTCTTCAAAATTATTTATAACAGCTCAATGTGCCTTCCAATTACCATACCTATCTGGTGGTTTGGAAACTCTTTCACTTTTTCTAACTGGTTGAACTTTTTCAACTGAGACAACATTCACAGGTAAAGAATCTGATAAATCACTATTTTCTTCATCTTCTTGATTTTGATTATCCAAATTTTCTTCAATTGAATCAACTTCCTTATTTTCAACTACTGGTAGAATTGGATTATCATATATATTTCCATATTCTTCAGTCTTCTTAAAAAGTATTTCTTCCTCATTAAATTTTACATCTCTAGATCTGATTACCTTTCTTCCTTCAGGATCATATATCCTATAACTTGTACTCATGGTATCATAACCAATAAGTATGCCCTTCTTTGCTCTGGCATCTAACTTTCCAACATTTCCATAATGGCTGACATTATAATATGCCACACAGCCGATGGCCCTTAGTTTTTTCAAATTTGGTTTCTCTCCAATTAACTTCTCATGTGGACAAACTTTTTTGTCATCAATTATATTGTGTAAGTAACTAACTGTACTAATTAATTCTGCCCATAAAAATTTTGGCAAACCACTATCAATCATGATAGTTCTAACTCTTTCCATAAGAGTTCTGTTCATTCTTTCCACTATACCATTATTTTGTGGAGTATGGGGAGTTGTCTTGATATGTTCAAGACCATAATTCTTTATGATTTCTTGGAACTCATTTCCTAAAACTCCTTGTCTTTCCCATCTTTTAAATAAAATTTTTATTTCATCAGCAGTATCTGATTTCTGTTTAATTGGTTTGACCCAATTATAATTACTAGCTGTATCAACTAAATTGATAAAGTATTTTGACCCTCCCAACGAAGTTGGCTTAAACGGTCCTGATAAATCAATCAAAAATTCCTCACCCGGAATTTCAGTTCTAACTCTAGACTTTGAAAACTTATTTCGAGTCATTTTTCCAAATTTGCAACTCTCGCAATTTTCATCTGATCCTTTATGACCATTTCTTCTGTGAGAAACACATGTAAAAGCTTTTTTTCCATTATAATTACTAGCTGTATCAACTAAATTGATAAAGTATTTTGACCCTCCCAACGAAGTTGGCTTAAACGGTCCTGATAAATCAATCAAAAATTCCTCACCCGGAATTTCAGTTCTAACTCTAGACTTTGAAAACTTATTTCGAGTCATTTTTCCAAATTTGCAACTCTCGCAATTTTCATCTGGTCCTTTATGACCATTTCTTCTGTGAGAAACACATGTAAAAGCTTTTTTTCCGATGAATTTTAAATTAGCTTCCAATAGTTTGTTCTTAATTTCTCCGTCAAAAACTATTTGACTATTCTTTTTTACAAAAAAATTATTCTTTTTATTTTCTATTTGGAGACCGTTGCTCCATATACAACTGAGGGATAAGAGATTACAAGGTAGGTTAGGTACAAAGAAAACATTCTTTAAAGTAATAGGTTTTTCTTTATACCCTGTTAATTGAATGCTTCCCTTGCCTCGAATCGGAATTGAGCGACCTTTTTTGCCAATGTGTACAATACCTGTACAAGACTTTAAATCAAAAAAGAAATCTAAATTGTTGACCATGTGGTCGGTACAGCCGGAATCGATCAGAATTCAATCGCAATTTCCGTATTATCTGCCTCTCCTTCATCGAGGTATTCAAAATCCGAGTTCGGAATCGGAGATATCTCTTTTTTGAATATGTTATCGGTTGAGCTATCAGCTCGTTTGAAATTTTCATCGTCGCGTTCTTCATTGAAATAGCGATTCATTCTAGCCTTCTTGGCAACGAAGCTGATTGCTTCTTCTGTATCTGATTTGGATCGTTTAGAAGAAAAATAATTCTTTTTCTTTTCATTGTTATTGTAATCGGATTTCTCTTGTTTAGAATCGCTACTCTTTAATCTACAATCTTTAGCGATATGTCGGAGCTTGTTACCATCGCTACTCTTTAATCTACAATCTTTAGCGATATGTCCGAGCTTGTTACAATTAAAACATTTCATTTTCTTCTTAGAATCGTCCGATTTATTTTTATTTTTGTAGTCTTTTTTATGACTGTTATTTCTAGAAAAGAGTGCTTCGGCATTCTTTTCTTTGTCTTTGCTTTTGAATTGTATATCATCCTTCTCGATGCGGCGGATGGTTTCTTCTTCTTCCGGTATCGGGTCCATCTGAGAAATGACCCAGATCAAGCCATTGTAGGACCTAGGTAAACCTCTCAATAATTGAAGAGAGATGCATTCCGACGGCATTGTCAAACCGGAAGCTCTAAACTGCGAGATCGCTCTTCTCGCGTCGTTGATGTACCTTTAATCTACAATCTTTAGCGATATGTCCGAGCTTGTTACAATTAAAACATTTCATTTTCTTCTTAGAATCGTCCGATTTATTTTTATTTTTGTAGTCTTTTTTATGACTGTTATTTCTAGAAAAGAGTGCTTCGGCATTCTTTTCTTTGTCTTTGCTTTTGAATTGTATATCATCCTTCTCGATGCGGCGGATGGTTTCTTCTTCTTCCGGTATCGGGTCCATCTGAGAAATGACCCAGATCAAGCCATTGTAGGACCTAGGTAAACCTCTCAATAATTGAAGAGAGATGCATTCCGACGGCATTGTCAAACCGGAAGCTCTAAACTGCGAGATTGCTCTTCTCGCGTCGTTGATGTACTGATCAACATTTTTGAACTGAAGATTGTGCAAGTTGTTATAAGCTACGCTTTTTGCATGGGACGTATTCCCAGCAAATTTGTCTTTCAAGCATTATAAGAGCGCGGTAATCCTCTTAATAACTGTAAGGAGATGCATTCCAATGGCATTGTCAAACTGGAAGCTCTAAACTGCAAGATTGCTCTTCTTGCGTCGTTGATGTACTGATCAACATTTTTGAACTGAATATCTTGCAAGTTATTATAAGCTACGCTTTTTGCATGGGACATATTCCCAGCAAATTTGTCTTTCAAAATCTTCCAGGCTACTGATGCCTTGCCTTTTTCTTCGGGCTTGAGAACTGAAGATAAGTATCCAAGAACGTCTTCTCCTAAATAGCGGACTATCATATGATAGCCTTTCTTTTCCTTTTCTGGCGAAATTTTAGATTCGTTGGAACCTATCGCATCTAAACATCCTATATTGTTGAGTTCACTCTCAATAAGAGTCGACCAAGTATGATAGTTCTTAAAATTAAAAAGGATCCTGGGGCCCATTCCCCCTTGGTTCAAAAAAGACGGTATGTTGGTTGACATATTCGTTGTAGGCTCTGAGCGCGGCCTCTGCTTCTCTGACGACTCTGGTTTGTTCTTCAACAAGGTTCAGGTGAGTCTTCAACTTCTCTTCTTTGATTTCTTCGCTGGTTCTAACTATTACACCGTACTGATAATGTATTGAATTTGTGATAACTCTGAGGTGGTTAAACAGGAAGAATGCTAAAGTAATAATAACTATATTTATTGCTGAAGATAAATCTACGGTGGTAAACATGTAAGGAAACTTTATCTTTCATCAGGAGTACAATTCAATCGGCAAGCATTATTCGATGATGTCGATCTGATTGCTTGCATTTTTCTTTAATTGATTCATAAATTCTTCGCGCTTTGATTTCCTTCGACGCTTCAATCATCCCATATAGTTCATCGTCAACTGTGTTCCTCAAAACTATTGAATTGGTGATAACTCTGAGGTGGTTAAATAACAAGAGTACTAAAATAACTATGACAATATTTATTGCTAAGGATAAATCTACGGTGGTAAACATGATGAACAAGCTCTATTTATAGAGAAATAAATCCTCTTATGGATACAAGATAAAATGAACAACAACACAGCTAAGTTATGAATAAGGAAACTGTAATAAAACAATAGAAAAACAATAAATACAACTTGATACAAAAGAGTGAATGGAAAAGGAAATATTAAGAATATATGGTCCATGGCTTCATGGAAATATTCTTTGTTAAAGTAGAAATCACTTTCTTCTGATAAAGGAAAGGATTTGTGGTCACTCTGACCTGAGAAAGGAATTTCTTTTCTTTCTTTCTTTTCTTCATGCTTTTCTTATTTTCTTTAATTGAGAATTCTTTCCTTCTCTTGCATACATTATGCTTGATATGTAATTTCCTTTTTCTAGATGTTTTCCAACCAGTTGCTTTAAAAGTAAAAACAGGTTTTCTAATATGTATTTTACTTAAGTTTGAATGCATTTCTAAATGCAATTCATCAATCTTTACTTTGTTATCTTTGAATAGTAATTTAGGTGAAATAACTAATTCATCATAAGTGTCAAAGATTTCTTGTTCAATTAATGAACATAACATTGAAGTTCCCTTTACAGGGATTACTTCCTCAACATGAAAAAGAAAGAATTCCAATCAGAGAGTTTTACAATAAAGATAAGAAAATCCAGAAAGAAAAAAAAATATCTTACCACTAACATATTGATCAAGATTGAGACTTGAGAGTTTATAGGCCCTAAGCGTAAGGATTTGTTGTGACTTGTAAAGCGCACCACAGTCCATGTCTGTTGGGCAGCCAACAGAAATTACAATTTCTGCAGCAAAAGGAAACTAGGAGGACACATTTCACAGCAGTTTAGCTGAAAATAATCCTACGGCTGTGGGCTGAGGCGCAACCATTTAAAAAGAAATGATGGTATTCAAGAATTATTTGCAAAAAAATATGAGAGTCTTGTATCTTAAATTGAATCAAATAAAATTTGAATACCTCAGTAAAATTGATTTGAAATGCCATTCCCTGCATGTGATAAAATGTTTATCCCATATTTCCCACATTAACTATTTTTTAATTATTCTTTATGTGATTTAGTGTACTCCTTAAATAATCAGTACTTTAATTTTTTTTTTTTTTTTTTTTTTGAGCTAAAAAGCTCAGAATATGTAGCAGCGGAGCTCAGAAAGATTCCAAAAGATTTTGGTAATTTTACCACCTTTAGATGTATTTTTAAAAAATATTTGATAAAAAAAAAAAGCAGGACATCCTCTGGCAGTCCTAAGGAGGCGCTGAAAAGTTTTTGGGAGGTTCCAAGACCAGTCCCCTATAAATAATCAATTATATTTATTTTTGGAATTATTTCTCATTATTTTAGTTACTTTTCTTTTTATTAAAAAGAAAAGAAATGTTTTGTTACTTTTTTAATCATTAGCATGTTTGATTTAATTGAATGAGTTTCATTTTTGTTAAAATGAGAAAAAAAAATGAAAAGAATCAATCATAACCTTTTTGCTATGATTTTCTTTTTCTTAATTTTTAATGCAAATTATGATCATCTATTAATGATCATAATGTAATATGATGTAATAATCACTTTTATCATACAGTGTGATATTTCACATCCGTATTTATTTCATTTTGATTTTGAAATCTAAATCTCACAATCAAAATGATTCTTCAAAATTAAATTCAATTTTTATTTTAATCTTTATTGTTTTCACTTTTAAATATTTTTATTATTTTTTTTCCGTTATAACTATTGTTTCTTCTTTTGATATTCTGACATTGATGACATTCATAACTCCCACAAAATTAGTGTTAGATAATTTTTTAGTCAGGGAAGGTAGCACTGTTGTGAGAATCAAAAACAGGCCAATATCAACCCGTAAGGCTCACTGAGAGTGGTATTGGTGATTGAAGCTCTTCCTCTCCAGAATGCAGCCTACCAGCTGAACTGGAAGTGAATATGGAGACTCTTTCTGTTGATTCTATGTAAGTTGAAGAAATTAACCTTTAGGAAGGTGTTTCCTGCACTCAGATTTGTTGGTTTAAAGAAAGGAAGAAGTTTTTAATCAGGAGCATAGCTGAGAAAGCAAGGAGGTGAGTCAATCCCTTTTACTTCTCTGAGAAAAAAGAAGGGTGTGAGAAATGACTACACAAAGGGGATTTAAATAATAACAGTCAAGTTTTCATTGCAAGGCATTATAAGTGTAAGTAAGATTGAGGCTGTGTTGGTTTGACAAGGAGTAAGATTTGTTTAATTCTAAGAAAGATAATTTTCTCCAGATCAGAGAGATTATATATGGAATCCTTTGGATTGGATTAGATTGGATGGTAGCTGGTAGGAGTGAGCCCTGGAGCATTCGGGATGAGTTTTTGGCTGCCCAGGACCCTGTCCTGAAAATCACTTGGGGACTCACAGTCATACCCCTTCAAGACTCCAAAACTTCCAACCGGTGTGACTTCCAAAAATCCTACTACAATTTGTTGTAACTTGTCACTGCCAATTGGTCAACCTTGGTGCTTCTTTTGTAGGTAAGTTTTCCTAATCATTTTCTTCAATTTATCTTTTATTATTTATTCCAAGATATTAAATTGATATATTATATACTTGCTTGGGTTCCTAGTCAAAGACATGAGACATGCAAATAAAAAGGAAAGAGACAAGTCTGCCTCATCAAAATTGTCATTGGTTTCCGTTTCTACTTCCAGTGCCAGTCAAGTTGCATAAAATTCTCAATCATGCATGGAGATCTCTTATTCATCTTTGGATTGGGATAATGATCAACTTGAAGAGACTCAGACCATCGCATCTCCTGCTTCTACTCCAAGTGCAACAAATGCATCCAGCCAACCAAAACACAGCTTGATATGGACACATTTTGAAGATTCCAACAATCCTGAGTTTTCTGTTTTCCAAGTCCGTCACAAGAATGGAAAGATTTGTGGCTCTATGCTCAAGAAAGACCAGACAGGTAGCACAAATAACTACCACAAGCATCTGACCCGGATTCATAACCTGAAAGACCCCAATGTCCCAAAATTCTGGGGGTGTATTGCTTGGAAGCCTACCTCAATACTTCAAAATTGTCCAAATGACCCAAAACTGTGGGGGTGTATTTCTTGGAAGCCTACCTCAATACTTAAAAATTGGTCAAATGACCCAAACTTACGGAAAAATTGTAAAATTTGACACAACTAAAATTATTATTTATTCCATGTCAGTGTTTTCTCTCTCTTTTAATTTTAAATACAATAATATTTTTAACAATAATGAAATGAGATATTTTTAATAGTTTATATTTAATAAAAAATGATGAAAAGATAAAAAAATATAAAATAAAAATGTTATAGAATAATCGTTTATAAAATAATGATATTTATAAAAGATTTAATGATAATGCTTCAATATAATTTTATGATTCAATAATAGTATTTTAATGAAATTTAATACAAAATAATAAATTGTATATTTCTAATTAATGATTTTATAAAATTAATAGAGATTAATTAATTTTATTTTTATTTGAAAATCAAATAACAATTGAAAGTTGTATTAATTTTTAATAAAGATTAACCTTGATTTCTTATTTCTGATTTGTTTTGATTAAATTCAATCACAGAAGGATTTGTGTTTCCTGAAAAAGAGAGAGGCAATATAATATTAATATGATTTCATCAATTTCATTTCATGTTCATTTTAATTTAATTTCAAAATGTTTTCTTTTTATTTTGTTTATTTTTAATAAAATAAAAGATAAATATGGATTAAATTTTTCTTACAATCAAATTCAATCCTTTGCTTTAACTCTCTCTTTGTTACTTTTTTAATGCTTTCATTATATGTAAATTTAAAGAGGAAAAATAATTTCAATTAATAAATTCATTTTCATTCTTTTATTTTTAAAATAAAATATTTTAATTTAAAAATTCTGCTTACTTCTGTCCATAAGCACAATTTTCCTCTTTCTTTTGCAAGCAATAATTTTGTCATTTTTGACAAAAATCACCAAAGAGCTCTTTTGTTTTATTCCTAGCCAAGTGCAACCTTTCCTTTTAACTCATCAAAAAGAAATCTTTCCTCCGCTTTTTAGTCCTTCTCAAAGGTCAAGCCTAATTTCTGGTGTGTAAGAGGCATTTAATTTCCTCACATCTCACCACTATATACATTAGGACAATCAAAAAACTTAAGGAAGATTACTTGAAACTCAACCTTTCATTTTGTTTACAACCAACACCTAGACCTCAAAGAATAAAATGGCTTTCATGGCATCCACTGCCCACTTTGTGGATAAACAATATTAGATGAAGGAGATCACTCTTGGTATTCCTCATGTTATTGGTAATATTTTCTTGCAATCTTTTTGATTTTCATCACTCATCTTGATTATAATTTTTTTTTTACTTTTTTTGTTTTTTTTTTTCTTTTGAACATTTATAATTTCCAGGTGTCCATTCAGGTGAAACCTTTTCAGAATTGTTCCGGAAGGTTTTGGATTGATTTTAGTGTACTAAACAGCTCCATAGCATCACCGCAGATAATGGATCAAGCAACAATAAGATGGCAGAATGGATTGAGAAGGAAGTCCCCACTTTCAACTAAAAAACACATCTACTTGGATTTGTTGCCCACATCATCAAACTTGCAGAAAAATTGGTGTTATCAACCTTCAGCACAATTGAACAGGATGACCAGGATCAAGAGATTCCGCTTTCAACGTTGGATCTCTGTTTTATCAATAAAAAAGAGATTGACCCCCATTTCAACCTGAAGACCTTTCTCAAGCGTGTCCAAGGCTTCAGAATCTTTGTTCTAGGATAACCACAGCAACAAGAGTGGTTTGCTCAAACTTTTTTCTTCATCCAACCTGAAAAGTATCAGGACAAAATCACCGTTGTGAGACTCTAAAAGAGGCTAAAGTTGATTTTAACCCTGATAGCAGAATTTAGGAAGGGATTATGCAGTGGAGACTCTGCCTTTCTGGGGTGACAAGAGAGTCTTAGAAGGATTAATTGATGGGAATGACAGGGAGCTATTTATTTGAAGGACTTAAAAAGATAAATTTCAATCAGAACAAAAAAGAAAATTGACAAAAATAACAATGATAATGATGAGGAGTAGTAAAGATAAAAGCAAGAAGAAAAAATAAGAAAAATATAAAAACCTTAAAAAGGACAAGTTCCTATGAATAGATGACTAGGTGGAATGCTCTGATTGATTGATTGATTAAAAATAAACTAATAAAATAAATTGTGGGTGAGTGATATGAGTGAAGTAAAAATAAAAATAAAATAATAAAAATAAAAATAAAAAATAAACATAAAATAAAATACCAAAGATGATCTGATTTATTGGTTTATAATATTTTCCAACTTGAAAGTTCTAAAATAAAATATCTGAAAGAGACTGAGAAAATTTTGTTTGATGAGTTGGGTTTTATTTTGAGTTGTTTTTAATTGAGTTAAAAATAAATACCAATGTCTTCAATTTCAGTTTGTTGAGTCTTCTTATGATTGTGCTTAAATCAGAAATAGAATATGGAAAAAGAACTAAGTATTGAAAAAAAAAATTTGCTACGTGTTCAGACCCAGAAAAAAAAACTTAACAAGCCCCCTGGCTTTGAACTTAGAAAAAAACTACTAAATTTAAAAATGACTATGTTAACAGGAGCAAGGCTACACCTGTTGATGGTAAGAAGGATGGAAGTTTAAGAGAGTGTTTCCTGCACTCAGATTTTGTTGAGGAAAAGAAAGGGGATCAAGACAGCAGGATAGCTGTGGGAGCAGGGGATATGAGTCAATTCCTCTATGGCTCCTTCAAGAAAGGGAAAGGATGTGAGCAATAGCTACACACTGAAGGTTACATGAATGTTCAGTATTTATTTCTTTCAAGGTATGTATGTAAGTGTTATTTATTATTGGACTGGGGATAAATATCCTGATAAATAAGATGTTAAGTCAGATAGATTAGATGGGGGAAAACACTGAGGAGAGAGCTCCTTTTATAGATGAGGAATAGAAGTAGAGAGGACATTCTTAACTCCTTCCAGGTTCTAGAATCCTGTCAGTGAGTTTATGGGAAAAAAAGAAATGATCCACTGTGGGAATACAAGTAGAGTGATGTAATGTGAAATAATCCCTTGGCACTGCATGGGAGTATTGGCTATGTACAAGATGTATGTAGTATGTATTATGTGGTATTGACTATGGTTAGAATGATAAATAAATATGGAATAAAATCATAAGTATATATTTTATCTTGAATAACACTAAGTACCTCTTCTTGAGTCTTCTTCCTTGAATATCTTCTAAACTAGTGGACTTATTGATATGCTTCTGGTGAGTGAATAGGGGTAAAATTAAGTGTAGAATCCAAAAATTTAATAATAATATAATAATTTTGACTCCTCGATTGTGAAAAATGAAATTTTTTATTTAATCCTTAAATAACTACCACACCGTTGTGGAATTTATATTTGTGTTGGGTAGCGGTGGCGAAGGTGGAGAGGTATTCGGAGCAGTGGAAAGCATTGTGCAAGCTGATAAAATAGCTTTGGCAAAGATGGTGCAAAGTTAGTCGCCTCAGGATATACTAAACGCAGAGAGAAAAGTGGAATATACGGTTTGCGGGGGCTGAGCGGTGATGCGGATTAGGCAATCAAACGTGGGTTACTCAGGAAGGTGCTGCGGGGTAGATTGAGGCTAAGGGCTGCGGATCAGCAGGGGAAGGAGAGGATTGTTCAGCGGATAACAATCCGAACCGGGGGGCTGCGAGAAGTAGGGTGGTGTCAGTCGGCAGTAAGGGTTCCAGAAGTAAGGCGGACGAGGGATTGGTGATTGGGGGAAACAGCTGCGGAGATGGAAACCAGGGGGGTACACAGAGGGGAATAGGGAGGTATTGGGGGAACGGGGTGCGGGATGGGAAGGGAGGGATTGAGAGTTGTAAATAGAGGACAAGAGATATACATTACAAATTAGAACAACATTATTTCAATTTAGAATACACATCTTTTACATTTGGTTATTAGAGAACATTACACTTGCGGGAAAATTGGTTTATTGGAAAAAGGGAAAATCATTGACCGAGACTCTTAGGGAGAGAAACTGCGGAAGCGCGAGGGAGTAAGAAAGCGCCAACTTGTTTGGGGTTCTTAGTCTAGAGCGTAAGTTTCTCTTAGATCTTGGTTCACTAGTCCTATCAAGCGGAACCATCGAGTTCAGGAACCTGCGGAGAGTCAATTTTGTGTGCGGAAATGGATTATCTTTCCACACCGTGCCAGTTCTAGACATTGAGACACAATGGAATTCCCCTCACCATGTGTTATAAAAAGCAATGACCCTCAAAAGCTCATACAGTCATTTCTGTGCAGATAAACCGTATTTTAACAGGTATCCCTTTAATGATGAAGAATGGGAACAAGCCACCCACATTGTATCAATGCTTGATCCATTGAGTGCAGCAACAGAGCTTCTGTGTGGCTGCAAATATCCAAATTTTAACTTGGCCCTTCCCATCTATTTAATCCTCATAAAGCATCTTGCAGTGATTTGAAATGGTCTTCATAACCAAGGCCAGCTTGTTGAGCCAGCCAAACAAATGTTTCAAAAGCTCAATCAGTATCCTCAGTCAGCACTAAACAAGCCTCTCTATATCTGTGCAATGGTAATTGATCCTTGCTTTGAATTGCACTTCTGGAAACCCCAAATTGACATCATTGAGAAACATTTCCCTTATTCAATAGAAGATATTCAATCTGTTGAAATTTGATGAGAAATTAATTTATATTTTTGTTTTATTTAGGAGGGTTGATGAGATAAAAGGATAAGAGACAGCTGGGAGTGGCTGGAGACAGTCTGTAGTTGGTGGTCAGAGGAAATAAGTAGGAGACTGAATGATTTATATTTCACGAACTAAGTCAGTCTTAAATAGAGAACAAGATAGCCCCCTGGCCATATCCAGAGGGGCTTAATAAAAACAAATAAAATAAAAATAAACAATGTTAATAAAATCAACAAAGTTAAAAATAATAAAATGATAAAAATAAAATGAAATAAAATAAAGAAAATAAGAAAACAAGAAAACAACAAAGTTGAGGAACATGACAAAGTCATGAACAATAAAATAATATTTTAATAATAAAACATGACAAAGTCATGATTAGATAAAATGATAAAATCATAAATGATGACAAAGTCATAAAGAATAAATTTTAAGTAACAAAGTTACAATACATGACAAGGTCATGAAAAACTAAGGCTATGTAGTTTGAAGATAAGTAAATAATATTTAATTTAATTTAAACATGATAAGAGAAGACTAATTAAAGTACCCTTAAATTCCAACACAATTGAAATTAATAACTCATGCAAAAAAGTTCTATACAACAAAGCACTGCTAAAAAATCTCCTGCAACTGCCAGCAGTTGACATGCAGTAGCTTTAGTTTAAATTTGATTTTACACTGGCCTTACTCAAAATTTAATTGAACCTTAATCTAATGCACAGTGACTGTGCATGATGCACAGTAACTGTGCAAAAAAATGACTCTTGGAGTAAGTTGAAGTAAAAACTGAGTAAAACCAGAGTATGCTGCATGTCAACTGCTGGCAGTTGCAGGAGACTTTTTTTCAGTGAAGGACACCAGTGACAATAGCAAAATAACCAATAGTAATTAGGAACAAAGCAAGCCAAAAAAAACCAGCCATCAATCAATCTGATGATAAGCTTTTCTGTATAGTTGAAAGATCCAAAAAACTTGAAGATGAGATTACAAGGTACCTGCAACAGGATGTTGAACCAAAAGAAACAAAAATCCTTGCTTACTGGCTATGTCAACCGCAAACCTTCCTAACCCTGGCAAGAATCCATATGTGTTGCTTTCTTGGTATCCCTGCCACCAGCCCCCCCTCTGAGCGGGTTTTCTCAAAAGGTTGCCATATTACCTGGGATCAAGAGTTGCTAGAGCCACGCACTGCACAAGTGCTCGCTGGTGTCAAGCAATTGTATCAAAATTTTGGATCATGTCTATTTGATGAAACAATATAAATTTATTTATCTTTGAGTTTTTGCTAATACATACACAAGAAACATGGGAACAAAAGAAACTTGGGATTGAATTTTAAAGAAAGAAATGAATATAATAGTAACTAATCACAATACACAGAGTGGCTTGCGTGTGAATGGATTTTTCAAACTATTTCAATTTTTATCTTATTTTATTTTTTTTATCTTTTTTTATTTTTTTTATCTTTTTTTATTTTTTTTATCTTTTTTTATTTTTTTTATCTTTTTTTATTTTTTTTATCTTTTTTTATTTTTTTTATCTTTTTTTATTTTTTTTATCTTTTTTTATTTTTTTTATCTTTTTTTATTTTTTTTATCTTTTTTTATTTTTTTTATCTTTTTTTATTTTTTTTATCTTTTTTTATTTTTTTTATCTTTTTTTATTTTTTTTATCTTTTTTTATTTTTTTTATCTTTTTTTATTTTTTTTATCTTTTTTTATTTTTTTTATCTTTTTTTATTTTTTTTATCTTTTTTTATTTTTTTTATCTTTTTTTATTTTTTTTATCTTTTTTTATTTTTTTTATCTTTTTTTATTTTTTTTATCTTTTTTTATTTTTTTTATCTTTTTTTATTTTTTTTATCTTTTTTTATTTTTTTTATCTTTTTTTATTTTTTTTATCTTTTTTTATTTTTTTTATCTTTTTTTATTTTTTTTATCTTTTTTTATTTTTTTTATCTTTTTTTATTTTTTTTATCTTTTTTTATTTTTTTTATCTTTTTTTATTTTTTTTATCCTTTTTTATTTTTTTTATTTTTTTGCACTTTTTTGAACTTTTTTAACTTTTTCAACTTTTTTCATGTTTTTTGAAAATTTATCTTGTTGATTATTCTTAATAAGTTAATACTGCCCGCCTCCCTCCCCCCTGCAAAATCTCCTGGGGGTCAACAGGATGTGCCCCTCCTGGCCGTACCCCGCGGGAACCAACCGGGACATGCCCCGGGGCATGGTAAGCGGGGCTCAGGCCTAATGGTAGGTCAGATGGGGAAAACATGCTGAGGGAGATCCTTATATAGACAAGGAGGAAGAAAACAGGGTGCAAATGTTAGTTTCCCGCAATCAATATTCAAGATTCTAATGAAAAACATATGGAAAATCTAATTGAGGGCATCTGTAACAAAATTTATAATAATGGTCAAAAAGATAAAAACAATGAACACCTTCCTGAGAATAATAATGAAGATATACTATACCAAATATTGGCTGAAGCCTCAAAAGATTGAGCCATTGACCATAATGATGAGAAATTAGACTTGATTCTTGAACAACTGAAGAGAAACAATGATATTCTCAATCACTTGCAAGGTGATAACACTATGAATGAGAGTAAAAATTGATCAGGGGGATTATGAGCACAACTGCAGTGAAGACCCTTTATCTTTTTCACTATCTAAGAAAACTGAAATCAAGTATTCTCCTCCGAAAAGAGAAACACGCCTCACAAGAGCTTATCTAGCTTCTTCTCATCAAAACTCAGTGGAAGAAAGAATTCTAACCAGCGGAGAGTATAAAGAGGATAAAAATGTACCCTAAATTGAGCATTGGCCAACATTAAAGTAGAAGGAGAATATGATCTCCTTTTCATCAATTGAACTTCATCATTCAAAGAATTTCACTTTTGATGCAAACAGGTGATATTGCTGTCACTGCTGAAAATTGGAGGCAACTACACTCAGACCCATCTCTCCTTCCAAGGTATGTTCGATTCCTGGTCTAGTGCTTGTGGTAATGCTCAGCTTCTATGGTTCTGATTGATGTAGTTCATGCTGTAGTCTTTAAGTTAAGATCTGCCCACATTAGTTTGAAATAACACATTCAACCGTAATAACAGTCAACATGTAGCTCAATATGTCGAATAATTCACAGCTAGCAACACCTCCTAAGGTACGCTGGGTTCTCCAAGCTGTTATTTTAATCTAGTGGCATATTTCCCTAAATGCTAGTTAAATTGCATGGTGAAAGTATTTCTTTGCACCAAGGTTTTGGGAAGTGAAGCTGTCATTGTAATCCTGAACCTCAAATGCTCGGACAAATCTAGCGGTTAAGGAGCCAAACGATTCTCGCTTCACAGAACATTCCATAGAGTTGAATCAAGACCGATGAATAAGATGAATCTTTATTTCGAAAATGCCGGTGTGAGAATTGTTTTTTGTTACAAGCAAAATTTCAATGATGACCCTTTTCGACATGTGCGCCCTTGGGCCATTCTTCATCTTCATTTCTGATTCTGACAATGCCTTCTTTGAATTCTCTAGCCCAGAGCATGGAAGGTATCCAACGATTCGGTGCTTGCATTCGTTGCTAAATTCCATTGATAGTCATTATGTAGATGTTCCAAAAAAAGATGAGTTGATATTGGTTGAAATCAAGGGATCGGATTCGAGAAACGTACCTCTCGATTGGCGCTCATTTTAAAAACGCTGTAAAAGACCAGCAGGTTTCCAGCAATGATGATTGCAGTATTTGATTTCCAATTGGTCGGTCGAGTCCACCACCCACCAGCGGGAGACCAAACTTCCTTTGGATAAAGATATCGCGCCTATAAGGATTTCGAAATTAATATGGATTAGAAATTCAAAATTAATTATCAGTCAGATGCTTCATAATAAAAAGGTTGCCTAGAATCCATGCTGAAATAGAAAAAATAAATATCCAAAGCATCGAAATATTTGAAGTTGGTTTAAATCAACAATGGAAATTGTATTTACTCCTCCGCCCATCCTAATGCGCTATGTCGGTCTTACTTGCTTGCTTGTTGATTGTTCTGAGGAAGATGTCAATCGGAGACGATGGCGACAATCGGAAGTTGGTATGAATGACCCGCCCACGTTTGAAGTGTCCGTAGCGCAGAGCGCAACTTACTGCTCCAGGTGCATAAATATATTTCCCTTGGATTGGATCATGCTTGAAGCTCCCAATCCCTTGGAGATGAGCTACAAATTAAGAGTAGCTCTTATACTCTCAAGCAATAACAAGATTGCAATCTCATGCTCTTTCCTCTATCTACTTGACAAGACTTCCATGACTTCTAGGTGCCTGCTCTACCACTAAGCTACAAAGCCATGAGCTGCCAGATTCCAATTCTGACAAGTAACATTAACAAAATGGATTCCACACCAAAAATAATCCCCAGTCACTCACCAAAATTATATCAATAAACTCCCAATTTCACAAGATACTCAAGGAAGAAGACTGAAATGTGGTACTTGGGAATATTTTCTTTACATTAAAGAATTTGAGAATCAAGCTTTATGAATTGAATAAATTTGAAGAAATAAGTTTTCCAAATGGCCTCAGACCAGACTATTATTGAAAATAAAATAAAAAGAGGTTGTGTAATTTTTAGAAGACAATGATTAAAAATAAAAACAACCAACAGAAAATAGGATGTATCAATTATGTCCAAATTGACAATTACATAATTGACTGGTCTCAACAAATCCACACTTTTCAAATCTGTTGATAAAAAACCCAAATCCTTGATTTTTTCCCATCAGGACGTATCAAGTATTGAGATAAAAAATAACATTTTTACCAATTTTCATAACCCAAATTACATTTTAAGGGGCTCCAAAAAATCAGGCCAGCCATCACTCTTCCATGATTCACCCATCCTTTTTTTTAAAAAAAAAATCATCCATTTCCACTTCCAAATAAATCCTTTAATTAAATGGAACCAAAAAAAAATCCCCATCTAAAAAACTCATCCCAAAAAAGGCCACCAAGAAAAAAACAACCACTAAATGAAGTTCTCCCTCCAAAAAAAAACCACCCAAGCAAAAAACACCAACTCAAAACTCTTCAGATGAAAACACTTGTAACAAGAAAACAAAAGCTACTACTTCCCAATTGAAGAGAGAAGACCATCTGATGATGTAGATGATTTTTTTAAACAGATTGATGAGGTGTAAAATCTATGATTTGTATAAATATGTGAGTTTTTGAATTTCAAAATCCATTGACTTTTTAGCTACCTGGTTTCGGAAATCTATTAAATACAAATTGTGGATTTGGATTTTTTTAATTGACGGATTTCTAATTGTGGATTTTTAATAATTGATACACCCTAATGTATTTTTAGATCTTTTTAACTTTATTTGAGAAAAATTAAGTTTTATGAAGTGAGGAACAAAGACTAGATATAGATCTCTATGATTTATCAAAACTGCAATCACTTACAGCTTCAAGTTTTCTTCAATTATTTAGAATGTCATTTCCTTGCTACCTCAATCTTCTAAACCTCATTGAGCCCCACCCAATTTTCTATAACACATCTTACAACCCCCAAAGAGATCCTTCAATCCAGCTTGCAGTTGCCATTTGTCGCTTGGGCTCTAATGGAAATGGTGCAGCAGTTTTTTGACTCAAAAATCTTTTCTCAATTGGATATGGTACCATCAGCTTATATACTTCAAGGATCATCAAGGTTATCTATCAGTTACGATTTCAGATGGCATCATGGCCCTCAAAACGAGAAAGGGAAGAACTTTCTGAGGTTATGCAAAGTGAGGGGTTCCCTGGATGTATTGGATTTGTTGCCGGAACCACTATAATACTCAG
>KN361281.1:9788-21851 GCA_000785685.1 Uromyces viciae-fabae | reverse complement strand
GATCAAGGCTTTGATCTATTTGATTAACTTTTCTTTTTTGAAGCTGTTGACCGTTATTAATTTTGGTCAAAAAAGTTTGAGTTAAATCTGAATTTAATCAAAATTCATGATGAATAAACTTTATTCAAAATTAAGATAGTAATTCGACTTACTATCTCTTTCTTTAACAACACATGGAATGCTATTCCAACAACAGGTGCTCCGGGGCTTTTGTTGTTTGTGAGAAAATTGTTTGTTTTTGAAGAATTTTGAGCTTAAAATTCTGGAGCTGAAGCTGAATGCTCTAATTTGACTGGGCTAATAAGTTTTGGCAAAAAGATTAGAAAGAGTTTGACTCAATGATTTTATTGCAATTGAGGAAGCAAGCCTTTTTATAAGGCTTGCTTACATAATCAAAAATAAAAATAAAAAGGAGAACAAAATATTTTATGAAATAAAATAAACTAGAAATATTTTCTAATATAATTTTAACAGAGAAGATTTTAATTTAAGTAACTCAGCAGAATTTATGGGCAGAACTAAGTGCAAACTGTGTTACAAATTAGCCTGAAGGTATTTTGACTGCAGGTTTAAGGTTTAGATAGATGAAGATAGTAGTATTTTAAAGAGTATTATATATTTAAAATATATAATTAAGAGAGTTTTAATAGAAGAATTTATTTTAGTAAGTAGTTAAGATGAAAGCTATTTTATTCTGTAAGTAATTAATTATAAGTCAATTATTATTCCAACCGTTTTTTCCTTTGACAGCTGACAGATGCGGGTTTTTTCTAATGACAAAAAAAAACCCATTTCTGAGCAGCAACAATCAACAAAGTAACACACTTAAATTAGTTAAGCTCAAGGATGGCAGTAACTCTAATCCAACCGGTATAATGGAGGACTTCCCGTCGACATTTAGACGCTGCATAAATCCCTGTAACCTTAATTTAGAGGCTTCTAAATTTTTACAAGCAGAGGAGATGCTGAAAGTTTTTCCGTATATATACAGTGGCGCACGGCATTCCACTGTACACAGTTTCCCGCAAAACTCAACCTGGATGCGCGGGAAAAAACACCGACCCCCAAAAGGGTCCAATGAACCCACAAACCACATTATTGGAGTCTGCAGGGGGTGACCTGTTCAAAAGTGAAGTGGCTTCATGTTTTGTTTGCTAGTTTTTTTTTTTTTTTCCCAACCTTCCGGACATATGGCTTTCAACTGCTATAGGTCCATAACTATGGCCTTAGAGCTTTTTTTCTTTTTTTAGTCACTTTTGCAATATCTTTTTTTTCTATGTTTTTTTTATATTTTTTTTTCTTACTCAAGTGGCAAAGTGATAATCAATCACATGTTTTAATTTTTTTTTTTTAAATGATATTGAGTGGTCATCTTTTACTGTAGTCTTGAGTGGATGTATTATTCAAGAAATGAATGAGCGGTGCGAGATTTTAATAATCAGAGAGCTGTAGAGATTCAGAGAATGACATGATGATTAAGTGAAAAAATTATACAGCGACTTAAAAATTGCCAATGTTTTTTTTTATCAATGATTCAAGAAAGCGAGGCAGGAAAAAAAGAGAGGGGAAAATGAAACTCTTTCCTGTTTAAAGAAAAAAAAATTCACCATGTAAGGACATCAATGTGCATTGCAGCTGCTTGTGGGATGCAACGATGAGACTTATAGGTTTTCATCAAGATCTGGCCCTGAGGGCCATTGTACCCTTGCCGATACACTGATACCTGACGATCTATTCGGCGGAAATACTTGCGGATGTTTTTTATTGGGCAAGATTGCCTGACTTGATCAAAGAGCACTTTGCAATCGGCAAATGTCTTTTGTCGATGGCTTTCGTTTCGGTATGCTGTAAAAAGAGAAAAATGGGCACATTGATCAGGAAGAATAATTTCAACAACAAAGAATGAAAAACTTACATGACTTTATATAGGACCAGAAAAGTTCAATTGGGTTGAGTTCACAGTGGAACTTTGGTAAAAATAAACAGAGATGACCTGAATCTTCAATGATGGTTTTCAAAAGAGGACGTTTGTTCAAGAAATCAGATTGCTGTGATAACAGCTTTGAACAGCAGCAATCCTGATTGCCTGGGATATCATGGGATTCTTTTGGATGAAAGAATGTTGACAAATTGATTTCCGCATGGGGTAATTGACTTGTGGAAAGGATTTCTTTGACTGATTGATTGGGGCTCAAAAAATGACCCATTTTCTCTGCTTGCTCAATCAACAGCTCAGATTTGCGAAGAACATCTTTCCTTAAGTTTGAAATCTGGCATTCTTGACAATGAAGCTTTCGCGGAGATCAACCAGCCTCTTCATTCTTTTTGCTGTAGTAATCCCAAAGGCCACGTTCCTGTAAAATCACTCAGATCCCTTTTGGTCTTCCAGGATGAAGAGGATGATGTTGATCATATGAAAATTTTTGGGGCTTTCCACGGAGATGAACTGGTATAAAGGGATTGTCTGTTGGAATGAAACTATCTCGAAGGATTGCTTTCTTTCCACCTGGATTCAGGTTCATGTTCTGGACCCGAAGTGCTGATTTTGCAAATGCCCCATGAGCTGAGGAGCAGTCAAAAACAAACACTGCCTGCAAATCTGGGTGTATTGTTTTGAATATTGGGGTTGCCTTGTGAGAAACCTGGTGACAAAGCTGGTCCATGTCCCACCATTTGTCACCATTAATTCCAGGATAAATAACTGTAGCTGCATTGCTTTCTTCAGGCTTATTTTGAGCATTTCTAAGTTCATCTTGGGATAGCTTGAGCTTGCTGGTTGTTTCAAGAATGAAATCTGAGATATGGATCAAGCGACCAGAATTTTTTGATCAAAGCTTGCTGGTTCCAGGAAGTAACCATGCCAACCGAGGTCTCTCTTTTGCATGGACTGTAGACTCGTCATGAAAGATGAAGACGGTCTCTTTGTTACAGCCAAGTATTTCCGGATCAACTTGAGCTTGTATATCTAAATTGTCTCCTCCAAATGATCTAGATCGACTTTGGTATTGTAAATAGTCTTCAATATAATTATTTCTGGAAAGAACAACATCAGGACGTTCATGTCCATCAAAATAGAGAGACTTTTTATAGACCTGAGGAGTGAATCCAAGCTTGACCATCCAGCGAGTGATGGTACTCCAAGAGACATTCTTCTGAATTCCAAACTGAGGTAAAAGGGTTTCTACAACATATTTTTGAAATCTGTTTGGAGTAACCTATTAAAGTCAAAACAAGTTTTCCTCTTAGCTGATTGTGATTTTATGACAGCATAGAAAAGACTAACTTCACCCAGATCAACTTGAGCTTGTATATCTAAATTGTCTCCTCCAAATGATCTAGATCGACTTTGGTATTGTAAATAGTCTTCAATATAATTATTTCTGGAAAGAACAACATCAGGACGTTCATGTCCATCAAAATAGAGAGACTTTTTATAGACCTGAGGAGTGAATCCAAGCTTAACCATCCAGCAAGTGATGGTACTCCAAGAGAAATTCTTCTGAATTCCAAACTGAGGTAAAAGGGTATCTACAACATATTTTTGAAATCTGTTTGGAGTAACCTATTAAAGTCAAAACAAGTTTTCCTCTTAGCTGATTATGATTTTATGACAGCATAGGAAAGACTAACTTCACCCGGAATTTGAGAGGCAGACCACTTAATGAGTGCTTTTTGAATCTGAATGTTGTTGATAAGCAAAGAGTGATTGCTTTGATTTATGCGTTGTTTTATAAATAGATCCTTGTTATTCACAATGTATCTGGCTTGCTTTGCTATTTTTCTTGCAAGGTAGATTGCAGTTGTTGGGTTTTCAGGATCATGTTTGGAACAGTGTCGCATGGAAGACTGTGCAGTTGCTAGAGCTGCTGCAAGAGATGGGTTCTTGGTCCCGTTTAGAGTATACTGCTTTCTTAAATAGTTAAACTTGTTTAAATTTGAAAAGATGTCCTCAGGATAGTTGAATTTTTTTTCTTGAGCAGCTCGCTTTTTATATTCAGAAGTGACAAGTTTTATTTCATTCTTCAACTCTTCCCATTGATTTTGTGCTTGAAGTTGAACAGGTTTAGGAATTTTTGATACTTTGGGTACAGAAAGATAATGATTAATTTGTTCTGTGAGACGATGATTAAGTTGTTCTGTGAGACAGATTTCTAATGAATTTTGAGGACTAGTTTCTTGATCTTCTTGCTCTTGAGGAACAGGTGATTTAGAACTATCAGATGTTTCAGTTAACAAAGGTGAAAAAGTCGGTTTTTGAAGCCATTTAGACATCATAAAATTGTTCTTTCCAAGTGCTTGATCATGTTTTTTTGTGCGGTCATGTTTGGTTTGTCAAGGGATCTTTGCCAGAATTAACTTTTTTGAACTTTGATTGGGGTTTTAAATTGGTTTTTGATAACCAAGTTTTCCAGATTTCAAGGTACGTTGAAGCAAAGAGACTTCCTTTTCTTGATATTATTTCTTTCTAAATATTGACCAGAGAAGGGGAAGAGGCTTGTCTTCATCGGATGAATCATCATCATCAATCAAGGCATGGACAAAATTCATGATGTCATTTTCTTGATTTGTTTCTTCAATCTCGTGCTCTTGGAATTGAGAGATTTCATTCTGTTCATTTTCAGAGGAATAAGAATCAATCTCTTCTTCACTAGAATATAAATGGCTGGTATTTTGGCTTTCCTTTTCAGAAAAAATGATGATGGTATTAGTTTTATTTCTCTCTTTCTGTTTTTTTTTTTTATTTACAAACGTTGATGTTAGAGTGTGTGATTGAAGCAAAGCATCCTTTTTTTCATTTCGCCTCCTCAGCCGTTGAGCTTTCTGTGCCTTGTTAGCCATATATCTGAATAAAAATGGTCAGTCAACTTTGGTTCTCTCAGTTCAGTCTAATCAAATTACTTACATTGAATAATGAAAGAATTCCTTTGGCTGAACAAAAAGTCAAGATTGACCAGAAAAAAAAGAAAAAAAATACATCAAGCTGACGTCGTGAGCCTCATTTTTTGGGAATTTTTCACCCCTGACCTTCCAGACATCCAAAATCTATTTACAGTGGAATGCCGCGTGCCACTGTATATCATCCACCTCACTCAATATCTATCCCTCACCATCCCCATCTCACTTCTCTCCATAACACCTCCACATTGCAAATGAGGCCACCCCATCCAAACAGCCCCTTTCCAACCCAGACAACTTTTCCAGCTTCTCAAGCCAAATCTACTCAGCTCACATGGCCCGCTTCCACCCAGCCATCTGAATCTACCCATATCACTTGGCCCGCAGCCACCCAGCCATCTGAATCCACCCAATCCACCCAGCTTACTTGGACCTCTACCACCCAACCATCTCAAGCCGCTTTAAATGCAACCCGCGGAGGCCCCAAAACTGGTTTACGCGGCGCCTCTCAAAGTAACTCACGTGGGGCTTCACGTAATTGGCCAGGTTGTATAGCAGGAGCCCAGGGATACAGTAAAGACGACTGCATGGCGCTTGCAAAAGCGGTCATGCAGATAAAACCCTTGGGCTCCAATGAGTGGGCCAAGGTGTCCGACTTGTATGTGGTGTATTCAAACAAGAACAGCTGGCCGACCTGCCAACTGGAAGCTCTTAGAAAAAAGTTCCACACAATGGTTGGCCACAAGAAGCCAACTGGAGACCGTGACTGCCCGCCATTTATCCGTCTAGCAAAGCAAGCTTCCAGGGAGATTGAGGATTGCTCTTGAATTCTAGAATTGGATGACAAAACCAAGTAAGTTTCTCATTTGACTATTATATCACTACAAGTACATGGACTGACTGCATTATTTTATGCTTGCCAGTCATGCTGGGGCTCCTGTTGTTGAAATATCCAAGAGCTACCTACGTGAAATGCAGGAGCCCAATGTACCTGTGGTTAACGATGACACTAACAATAACCGCAACAATGGTGGTGACACCATTGTTGTTGACGATAATATCCCCAATTTCAAGGATATACAAATGGTTACTCCCCTGTATCAATCCTCTCAGTCTACTCCCTGTGATTTGACATCAAATCAATTAACAAGATCTCAATCTCAAGCCTCCACTCAATCACCAGAAGACCTTTTTTTAAATAATCTCCCTGCGTCTCAAGTGTTCACTCAGCCCAGTTCAGCAAGATTTTGGCTTGTTCACCGTACTCAGTCCAAAGATTCAAGAACAGAACATGAAAATTGTTCAAGAATATTGTGCTGCAAAGTGTCCAAAGAAAGATGGAACTTTTACAACTTAAATTAGAGATGCAACAACAAAATGCATTGCTTCACTACCCACCCGCGTTGTATCAGCCCCCCAAGCAAAACATTTAACCTTTCCCTCCGCCGAATTATACCAACACGTCAACTGCAACTTTGTTTACTCAGGCAGCTGGTACTCACGCCACCGGCAGTAGCCAACAGCCAGAAAATGTCCCTGCTGAAGCCCATGACCACCAATAGTTCGATTTTTTCCTTTTTCAATTCATATCATATATGTCGAATAAAATAAACACAAACATTATTTTCATTTTTGTTCCTTTTCAACTGGTTTATTTTTAAAAAAAAAAAATTTAAATAAAACAAACAAGGTTTAAATAAATCAAACATATATTTTAAATAAAACAAACGAATTTTAAATAAAATCAAAGATATATTTTAAAATGAAATCAAACTTATAGTTGAAATAAACCTAAAGAAATCAAACTTATATTTCAAATAAAACAAACAATCAAACATATATTTTAAATAAAAGAAACAATATTTTCATTAAGTTATCTTTTCCATTCATAGCTTATATTTCAAACAAAACAAACGGTATGCTCATTGAGTTATACATATTTTAAACAAATCCAATTGTATTTCCTTTTATTAAGTTGATATGAGTTGTGATTAAGTTTCTATCAGTTGAATTGAATATATTCCCTTAACTTAAATTTATATGAGTTAAACACAAAAGTGAGAATTGAGTGGCTTCCTCCGAAAGAAGAAAAATTTCACCATCTTTATTTGCATCTTTTGATCTCAAATTGTTCTCACCTCACATCATTTATGATTTTTTAAAAAAAAAATCACATGTTGTTGGTTTAGTTTTTGATAACCCAACCATTTGTTTTTTTGAAAGTCTTGTGAAACCTTTTTTAGATATATTAATTTTGTTTTAACATAGATAGATAATGTGTTTTATCTTTTTAACAATTTTGTTTTAACATCATAGAATTCTAAACTCTTTTGAAACTTTTTTAGATAGGAAACCTGAATTTTTTTTAACATAATCTTAGATAGAACAGGTTTGAAAACAACATTTGTGTATGGTTAACTATAATAGATAAGGATGAGAGAAAAAGATATTGTGTTATTTCTTTTTGGATAGATATGATGGATAGAACAGAACTAAATCAAGAAAAAAAAATTGAATTAAACAACATTTATGTATGGTTAACTATAATAGATATGGATGAGAGAAAAAAATATAGTGTTATTTCTTTCAGACATAATGGATAGAACAGAACTAAATCAAGAAAAAAAGTTGAATTAGCGAATTGAAAGGGAAAAAACATAAGACTAAACTTACTCAGTCAAAAACAACAGTCTTAGTAACGACTAATGCGGTTATTTTTTTGGATATTGGAAAAAAGCATGTCATGGAAGTGTGAGTACATGGCCCAATCACCTTCCTCCCAAATCAATTCATAAACCGTTTGTATTTGATTAATCCCAATGGACTCACAGCGCAGATTGTGCAATCAAAAAATAATCTCCAAGACCATTTTCCGGTGTAAGACTCAATAGGATGCTTTGAGTAACACCTATTGCTGAATGGTAAGAGGTATGATGGAGTTGCAAACTCTGCCTCTTGGGTTGATCAGACTAACAACACCCCAGACTTGGTCTGCAGGCTTTTATTAGTGTTGTGAGACTCCAAAAGAGGCTAGAGTATCTGAGCCCTTATGGCAGAATTTAGAAAGGTATAAAGGAGTAAGGACTCTGCCTTTCTTAATGAAAAGAAATTAACTGATGGGTTGAAGTGTTTTAGAGTGAACAGGGAGCAAGGCTACACCTGGTTGATGGTAAGGAATTGGAATTTTAAGAGGGTGTTTCCAGCACTCAGATTGTTTTGAAAAGAAAATGGAAGGTAACAGCAGGATAGCTGTGGGAGCAAGGATGTGATTCAAGTCCTTTGTGGCTCCTTAAGAAAGGTAGGAATGTAAGCAATGGCTATACACTGAGGGTTTGATGATTGTTAAGTATTTATTTCTTTGGTATGTATGTAAGTATTTACTATTATTATGGGGGGGAATTTCCAGTGGGACTTTTTGATTATAATTCTCTGATGAACAGATGGGGAAAAACACTGAGGAGAGAGCTCCTTATATAGACAAATGAGGGGTAAAATAGGGTACAACAAAACAGGGGTTTCAGAAGGATTTACAATGCACAAACATAGTAACTGAACCACTGGATTTTCCTTGCATGCATATGTCAAGGCCCCTGCATGATGATGTGACTGTTTAATGGTGTAATTGACTCCTTATCTGCATGTAAAGTCATGTGGTAGGTAAGTATGTACAGTAAGTGATGTAGACAGCCTCCTATCTTTGTATGTAATATTTTATGTGTTAGTAGATATGTATTATAGACTTATTACTGATGTATATAATCCATAGTATTAAATATTGTATTTATTATATGTTTATGAAATTTATTCTAAGTACCTGATTTCAGTCTTCTGCCTTGAGTAGCTCTTAAACTAGTGGAGTTATTGATGTACCTTTGGTGAGTGACTAGGGGTTATTTTAGGTGTAGAATCCATTTCTGAAATAAAAACTGAAGAATTCCTGCTCCTTCATGGTGAAATAATAAAATTTTTATTGAGTCCACTTTAGAGTAGCACAGCTTGATGAGATGATATCTCCTGTCTAGCTGGGTTTGAGTAGTGGATATGCTTTATAAGCTTAGTTAATGATGAGGAAAATTGATGGTCAGGGAGAGTTGGATCTCCTAATGAAGTTTGTATAAATGAGTCTTTGATTGCTTTTTATAGTTTTTAAGATCCCTTGTAAGGGTGTGTATAATAGTTAATAATTTATGATAAGTTAGGTAAGAGTGAGTATGAGTTGAGATATTCTAAAATGAGTAAGATGAATGAGATAGAATGATCTGATGAGATAATGGAATAAATTGGATGGATGAAATGAGATGGGGGGAAAGCATGCTGGAGAGAGCTCCTTATATAGAAAAATATGAGGCATTTTAGCTCCAGGGGAAGCACAATTTCCCTTCAAAAGTTGGTGGCACATGACCTATGATGTCATGGCGCACAGACAATATGGAAATACAACGTCATCTGACTGGTGGCACAGTCTTTTTATGGTTATAAGATGCACATGACCTATACACAGCCACTATTTATGAAAAATAATAAAATTGAGGAATCACAGATAGGGAAATGTATAATGTCACGCAAAAATATCCCAGTGAAACCTATAAATCCTTGTAACTTTTGATCCATGTGACATAGGTGTATGGGCTTGCTGGGTGACTAGGTGTTATTTTGGCCCTAGAATCTGTTTTTGAGGTTTATTTTATAATATCCTTAGTCCTTCAGGCTTGAATCCACTATTCATGTATTGAATCTTGTTTTTATTGATGTATATATGTAAATAAGTACCGTGTATATTATGTTTAACTGTTGAGTTGAGTTATAGTTGGTGTTCATTGTTTTGTTTTATTTATAATTAATAAAAAATCTGGAAATTTTTTGAGTTATGTGGTTTGATTACCATAAGAACTCCCACACCAGAAGTCATGTTGGCTTCCTGCAAGTGGTAACTTGAGTCGTGCAAAAGACCCTTGTAATGACCGCATACCCCACTTGGCAGCTTGTCTAGCAGAGACAAGCTGCCGATTGAACTTATGGAATTGGATGTATTCCATTTGTTCGGAGGGAACCTGATTTCCAAGTTTAGGGGGCGCAATAATGTGCCCATCAAGTCTGGCTGCTTTCCTTGGAAAGGCCGTATCACTGATGATACGATACCCGGGTGCCGTTTTGAATATCAACTTGAGGTAAAGCCGCTCAGCCAAATTAGAGTCGTGCCATGAACCTGGAGTGTTGATGATGGCATTAATAATTTTCCCATTGGGGGAAAAAGTGATAACATTACTACAGTAATGATCACAGGTCCATCCATTGTAATATGTGTTCTTTACACTAATAGAACAAAAGTTCAGTGTCAGTCACACACAAAGTAAAAAAATACAAGACCACAAAAAAAATAGGAAAAAAAATAAGACCAAGAAAAAAAAAATCATACTCGTCATCACCAGGAGCCAGAATTGGCAGATTTAAGCCATCAACAAAGCCAAAACATTTCTGAAGCAAGGGAAATTTGGTCTCAATAATTTTGGAGTATTCTTCAAGTTCTGCAAGTGTAGGCCAAGAGATTTGGGCTTTGGGCTGGCTTTGAAGGATATTTAAGAGGTGGGATAAGCCGATATTCAAGTACCTAGAGCAAACAGCGGGTGTGACACCAAAAATATGTTGGAGGCTGAAATCAGCCATGGTTGAGTTAAGCCAGTGAAGGACAAGGGCCAGGTAACCCGTCCCATCAAGTGATTGCCGCCAGGGTTGAGGTTTGCCAGCTGGGTTAACATTGTTGCGATGGACGACTTTGTTTTCCCAGTGCACATTAAAGAGGTCAGAGATTTCATCAAATGTTGGCCTATCCAAGCCTAAAGTATTGATGTATGCGCGGTCATTCCTTGCATTGTACATGTGCATCCATGCACTTTGAGCGCAGGCCGGCAGGTCCTCTCGAGTCAGGTAAGTCCGTAACTTTTGGATTGAATGGCCACAACCAAAAACGGTCAAGGCAACGGGGGAATGGGTGGAAGTTGCGAAGTGTAAGAGGCGGGTATCTTTCCTGGCGGTCCGATCAGGTGAAGTTATTCTTGGTCGGCCCTTCCTTTTTGCTTTCAGGGCGATGTTAAGGTTTGACTTAACAAGGAAGGAGGAAATCTTGTCGGTAATCGACAATCGCGGAACCAGATTTGAGACCACGATCTGTCAACCGATGAGTGGCCGATGGGAGTCCGTGGTCGATCGACTCAGCGGGGAAGGGCAGAAGGGGGAGAAGTGTGACACTTCCTCCTCAAAGCCGGGTTTTTGAAGGTCGGCCAGGTGATTCGCACCAGTTTAGCTCTGGCTGTGTGCGAATGGTCGACGGGAGAGGAGCGGGAGGGAATAGGCGACGTGGAATTTTGGGGTGGAGGCAAAACGGTTAAAAGTAAGTCCTCCCAATTGTGCACCTCTGGGGGTAGATATCATTCTTGTAAAAATTCTACCGAGTGCCACATACGTGAGCAGCAGGCTTGCGTCCCGTTAAATCAGGTTTCGGCGTTGCGGAACGGAGAGGAGGGAGTGGAAAAGGGAAGCGGGAAAGAGAATGGAGGGTATGGAAGCGTTGAGAAAAGGGCGGAATTGCTGGGATGGGGAGTTGGGAGAAAGTGTTCTGAGGAGGCAGAGGGACTAGAAGTAAGTCCTCCCAATTGTGCACCTTCAAGGGTCCTATCTACTTGTTTCAAAGCATTACCTCGTGCCACATGCGTGAGCCATACGAAAGAATTTGGTTTCGGAATTAGCAGGGTTGTTGGGGCGGAGGAAACGGTGATCAGGAGGGTCGCGGCAAACGGCGGGAAATATAAGCCGGTGGCTAGGAAAGTGAAGCCGCGGAACAAGCCAATGCCGCAGAATCTGAACCTACCGCTTCGGCCGATTGATTGGGGAAGGAATCCTTTTGACTCTCCTTCGCAACAGGCCGCCGGATTTCATACCAACGGCGAGGAATAAGGAGGAAAGGATCTCTTCGTTGAACTTTGGTCCAGAAGGATGGCTTGGGGAAGAGGAGTGGAAACTCTTGGTGCGGGTGATTGTGCGAAGAGAGCGAGTGTTGGCATTCGAACCGGAAGAGCGAGGATTATTGGATCGGGCAATAGGGGATCCATATGTAATTCCGGTGGTTGAGCATGTTCCGTGGCAGATTAGGCCAATTCCGATTCCGGCTAC
>KN361280.1:3295-14270 GCA_000785685.1 Uromyces viciae-fabae | reverse complement strand
ATTAGTCTTGAATGTTGACACACCCCCATGCTTGATGCCGCTAGAGCAGAAAGCAATTTAGTCATTAATGGTCTTCAAAGCTCTTGTTATTGAAGTTCTTCCTACTGGTTTAGTCAAAAAATCTGCTAAATTCATCGTTGTTTTCACATATTCAAGTTTTATTTGTCTCAATTTAATTTCATTTCTAATAAAGTGAAATTTCAATGACATATGTTTTGTTTTAAAATTGTTGTTTGCTAGTTCTATTGCGCCTTGATTATCTTCATAAATTGTAGTAGGAATTGAAAATTGAATATTAAAAATTTTGTTCAGAAGTATTTTAATCCACATAATTTCTTTTGTCACGCGACAAATTGCCTTATATTCAGCTTCAGTTGAGGAAAGAGAAATTGTTGCTTGTTTCTTAGAGCGCCATGATACTACATTATTATTAAAAATGACTAAAAAACCTGAAATTGATCTACTAGAATCCGGACAGTTGGCCCAATCTGAATCAGTATATGCTAGTAATGAGTTCATGTTAGAAGAATTTTTTCTGATCTTGATGCCTAGATGTTTTGTGTGTTTTAAATATTGAAAAATCTGTTTAGCTGCTTCCCAGTGGTTGATTCCAGGATTAATCAAAAATTGAGAAAGAGAGTTCACTGCGTAGGTAATATCTGGTCTAGAAGTTGTACTTAAAAAATTGAGAGCGCCCACTATTGTTCTAAAATTAATATTCAATTTCTTAAATTGTTCTACTTGTTGTTTGTTTGCTTTAATTAATTTTCCTTGAGGATTTAGAGGAGTTTTCTGGGATATAAATCATTCAATTCAAAGCGTAATAACATTTTTTCAATATAATGTTCTTGATTTATTAAAACGGAATCTTTTTGTTGTGTAATTTTCATTCCAAGCAAGAAAGCTGCTTCCCCTAAGTCTTCGATTTGAAATTTTTCTTTAATTTTATTTTTAAATTCATCTGGATCTTATGAAAAAATAGCTATATCATCTACATGTAAATATAATAAAGTTCCTTTTTTCCAGAAAACACACGGCTCTGCTTCAAATCTATGAAAACCAATAGAGAAAAACCATTGAGACAAAGTTCTGTGCCAATCTTGTGGCGCTTGTTTGAGACCATACATTTCCTTCTTGAGTCTTAAAATTTGATTTTGTTTGACTAGAACACCAGGAGGAGCGCGTAGAAAAATATCTTCATCAAGGGTGACATTCAGAAAAGCGCTCTTGATGTCAATTTGATGGAAGTTTAGATTGTTATCCAGTGCGTAGGAAATTAGGATTCTCAGAGAAGTCTGTTTACCAGTGGGAGCAAAAGTAGTATAATAATCTTTTCCTTCAATTTGTCTAAATCCTTGAACACATAATCTAGCTTTGTATTCAATTGCTTCATTCTCAGAATTTTTCTTAATTTTAAACACCCAAGTACAGTTGATCAAATTCTCATTATTTATGTTGTCAATAACCTCCCACACGTCATGATCCTTCATATTTTTCAGTTCTTTCTCAATTGCTTGTTGCCATTTCTCAGACTCATTAGAATTAATTGCTTGATAATAATATTTTCGCTCAGAAAATTCAGATTCAGCAAGGTTAATATTGATTTGATTTCCTCTTCTATCAACGTCAAGAATGTTACTAGTTTTTATTTTAGAGGATATGTCACTTGGAGCTAGAGCAGGAGCTTCTTTTTGATTGTCTTGAATAGTTTCAGGTTCAATATTCCTTTCAGAGATCATATTTTCAGCGTCATTATTAGTTAAACTTGAAATTTGATTGTTCTTCTCAATGGCTTGAATTTCTGCTTCAAATGGTAGAAAAGGATCAAGATTGTTTTGAAGAATACTTTTTATAGAACCAGGAAAAGAATCTTATTTGAATTTAATTTCTCTAGTTGAAACGATAGTGCCCTGCATGTTAATTATTTTGTACGTTGAAAAGTCATTAACATACCCCAAGAAAATTCCTTTTTCCGCCATGGGAGCTAGATTTCTATGTTTAAATTGTTGAACTTTCAAATAATAAACAAGACAGCCAAAGGTTTTCAGCTTTTTATAATCAAATTTTCTGTTGAAACACGTCTCATAAGGAACATTAAAATTTCTTGATCTAGAGGGTAATACATTGCACACGTCAGTTGCTGTGTTTACTGCTTCAGCCCAGAATTTTGCAGAGAGTTTTGATTGAACAAGTATGCATCTAGCTTTCTCAATGATGGATTCGTTTGCTCTTTCAGCCATGCCATTATTTTGTGGAGTATAAGGCACAGAAAAATGATGGATAATACCAGACTCAGTGAAAAAATTCTTGAATTTAGTGCTGTTAAACTCCCTTCCTCCGTCAGAAATAATTTTCTCAATTTTATTTTGTGTCTGATTCTCTGATACAATTTTGAAATTCTTCACTTTTTCAAGCACATCACTTTTATTTCTAAGAAATTTAACTACTTTGTATCCAGAAAATTGATCTATAATTGTCAAGAAGTAAGAGGCACCAGAAATAGAATGAGTTTTGAAAGGTCCAACCACGTCCATGTGTATAGCCTCTAGAACCTCTTTGACTTCTTTGAATTTATGCTTAAAAGGTAATTGTTTCATCTTACTTATTTTGCAAATCTCACAGTCAAATTCTTTTTCATTAGGAAAAATTCTTCTCAAGTAATTGATGTGTGGATGACCTAGTCTAGCGTGCCAATCAGAATGTGTCTCACAAGATAAATAAGAGAAAATAGAAAGTTTTAAAAGGTCCAACCACGTCCATGTGTATAGCCTCTAGAACCTCTTTGACTTCTTTGAATTTATGCTTAAAAGGTAATTGTTTCATCTTACTTATTTTGCAAATCTCACAGTCAAATTCTTTTTCATTGGGAAAAATTCTTCTCAAGTAATTGATGTGTGGATGACCTAGTCTAGCGTGCCAATCAGAATGTGTCTCACAAGATAAATAAGAGAAAATAGAATTCATTTCACCACAAGAAAAAATGGAGCAACCAAGGCTAGTTGCTTTGGGAAGAACAAAGGGACCCCTTTGTTCCTGTGAAAGCAACTCACCTTGGTTTCTCCATTTTTTCTGGTGGTGTTTCTTCAAAGAAATCAGAGTCAAGTTCAAACAAGTTGTTTTCTAAGTTGGTATTCAATATAAAATTATTATCAATAGTCATTTTAGCTTGATTGGAGTCAGACTTTTCTTTTTCAATGTTTAATGACGTCTTGAATAACCTTGGAATGGAAATTAAGTTTCTATTTAAGTTTGGTACATAAAGAACATTTTTTAACGTGATTTTGTTGCCAGAGTTGTCTCTTAATAAAGCAGTTCCCATTCCTTGAGCATCTAGCTGGTTAAGATCATTTCCAGTAGTAATTTTTAAATTAACAGAAGATTCTAGTTTAATTAATTTATTATTATTTACCCTATGATGAGTTGCACCAGAATCAGCCACAGTAGATTTAGAAAGATTAGACAAGCATTCATTAGACAAGCACACAGCATCTTAATCAGAGACAGAAAATAGAGAAGGATTGACTGAGTTTAGAGTAGATTGAACTTCAGTGTTATGAGTTTGATTATTGGGCTTTGGTCTAAGTTCAGGCTGAGCAGTCCAGCATTTTTCTTCAGGATGTTGAGCAGCAGGATTATGTTTACCATTACTACAAGCATTTGGATTTCTTGGTCTCAAGTTTCTTTTCATAGAGATTCAGTTGCTCTAAGACGCCAATCAATCTAGTCCGATAAAGGAAAAAGCTCTCTACATTATTAGTTGACTTGATCCAAGTAAGAATTAAAAACAGTCTCATATTTTGAACATTCAACATACTTATCAATTTGATTAGCTTCATTATATTATTTCCTCTTCTTATTCTTGTGTTTCCTAAATTCACAATAGTTACAATTGAAGAAGAGAAGGCCTGTTAGTATTTCTTTTTGTTATCAATTAATTGTTTCCTTCTGTTTTCTCACCTATTATATTTGAAATTCAGTCTGGTTCATTGTTTTCTTTAGTTTGAGTCTTAGTAATTTCATTTCTAGTTTCCTCAGCAAAAACAAATTCTTGGAGTTTGGTCAACGTAGTTTCAGGGTAGGAGACTAGATCTTCATTTAAAACCATAGTGTCCACAATATTCCACATTGATTTGGGAAGCTTAGCAAGTATAGAATAGCACAAGATATTTTCAGGTACAACAAGATCCATGAGAGAAACTTCATTGAGTATTTTTCTACAATTGCTGATGTAAGTATCCAGACTACCAGACCATTCAATTCTCATAAATTTAAGCCACACTCTTGCTTTGTTTTTATAAGATTGAGAAGCATATCTATTCATGATACTTAGCCATAATTTGTTGGGATTCTTAGAGTTTTCAAGATTAACCACAGAATCAAAGGCTTCAGGGCTTAGGTGATTCATTAAGATTAAACAGGCTTCAGTTCTCTTAGCTCTAGAAGTGTTGGCAGCAGCACCAGTGAGTTCTTGGTCTTCTGCTTCTAAGCATTATTTAAGTAAATTTTTATGTTGTAAAAATATTTCTATTCTAAAGAACCATTGTTGAAAGTTTTCTCCAGTGAGTGGAGGAATTGCTTTGTTTATTAATTCAGAGTCAGTCATTGTTAAAAAATAATGTTCTTGTTTGAGTCTAGTGAGTTGTAGTCTTCTATGTCTTAGATCTGTCCTTGTTATGAGTTTCCAGAAGAGACTCTTTCAGTTTGGATGTTAAAAATGGTGTCGACTAGTCAGATTTGAAGTCGTTACACAGAAAGGATAAACACGATTTAGACGGAGTAACGAGTCGCTAGACCAATAGGCTACAGCGATATGTTTTGTGTATATATCCAATAAGCTTTAACCGATTAAGTTTCCAATTCAAAAGTCGAGACTGTAAATCTAATAACTTGGAAACTTAAGGATGTATTTCAGTCAGAAAAATAAAAATAACAAGAATGAAATGAACAAGAATGAAAAATAAGAAAGAAGATTAACAGCACTACCTTAAGGACAGAATCTAGTATAAATAAGATAGACTGAAATTTTTAGACTGAAAATATTTTTTAAGACTGAAATAAAAACTAAGAAATAAAATTTAATCTTGATGAGTTGTTTTGATGTAAATTTTAATAAAGAAAAATATAAAAAAAATAAAATACCAATGGTTATGATTATCTTGATCCAATGTATGGACTGGTGCTAGCTTTTGCTTTGATTCTGATTAAGACTGAAAATAAAATAAAAATAAAAATAAAAAAATAAAATAAAAAATAAAATTGGAAAATGTTTTCTTTTAGTTATTTGATGATTTTGTTGAATTGTTGAGAAAAATGAAATACCAGTGTCTTGAAATATCCAGAACTCTTTTACTCTTTTATTCTTGATTTTGATCTTGTTGTTTTTTAAGAAGATGAGAAAAAAAATGAAATGAAAAAAAAAAATCAAGTATGATTAAGCCTGAATTTTCAAAGTTAGACCCCCTGGCTGATATTAGTCTTGAATGTTGACAGAGGACTCAAATCAATCAGAAGAAGACGCAAATTCTCTGTCTGAAAGCTCAGAAAATGAAATTTCAAATCAATTAACGCAAGACATACCATTGAGAAAACTTAGAGACAGATCTCAAATCAAGCGACCAGCTAGATATGATGATTTTGTCAAGACTCACTATACGGGATTTCACCATTACTTTGAACCAAAAAACTTCAAACTGGAGGTGAACTGCTCAGACAGAAATAAATGGCTCAAAACTATCAATATTGAACTAAAATTGATAGAAGATCAAAATGTCTGGGAGGAATGCAGTGAGGAACCCATCAATCCTTTGAAAACAACCTGGGTTTTTTGAATCAAAGACAACTGTCACGGAGACCCGCTCAAATATAAAGCTAGGCTTAGTGTTCAAGGCTTCAATCAAATTTATGGGCTTGACTACAAGGAGACCTTTGCGCCTACTGGAAAAGTTACCACTCTGAGAATGTTCTTGCTTCATTCACTTCAAAAGAAATTGAACTTGACACAATTCGATGTTAAGGGTGCATTTCTGCACTCACCCATCACGGAAAATATCTCAATTTTCACTCCTGAAGGCTCGGAAAGAAAATCAAAATACTTGAAACTACAAAAATAACTGTATGGATTGAAGCAAGCGCCTAAGAACTGGTACGAGCTACTTACGACGTCTTCAAAACACAAAAATTTCACGAGTCATATTGTGATCCTTGCCTCTATCTCTCAAATTCTTCAGACGATGCTATTTTCTTCAATGTTGACGACCTTCTAGTTGCATCAAACTCGGAGGACTTCAAAATTAACTTCTTAAATCAGTTTAAAAATTCGTCAAGTCACGAACCAAATACCATCCTAGGGATGCTATTTGAACAGAATAAAAATATGATCCAACTATCCCAACCCAAGCATATCGAACATGGGTTGGAAGAGCTGGGCCTGAAAGATGCAAAAGGATCAGATACTCCATTGACTCCTGGAGTAAAGCTATCTGAGGCATCAGATGAGGAATTCGAAAAATTTAAATCACTAAACATAAATTACAGAAGTGCAATTGGTTTGATGAATTACATTGCAAACCTCACAAGACCTGACATTTCTTTAAGTGTCAGTCTGCCGTCACGCTATTTGATAAAACCAGGTCTTTCTCACTGGAAGGAGGTAAAGTGGACTTGGATGTACTTAAAGAAAACGAAAAACACAAAATTAACTCTCAAAGTCTCACAAAACTGTGATTTCAAACTTAAAACTTTCAGCGATGCTTCCTATTCTGATGATCCTGTCTCTAGAAAGTCTCAATCAGGATATATATGTCTCATTGACGGGTCTTTAATTGCTTGTAACAGCTCAAGGCAAAGATGTGAGAGAAGGAAAATAAATGGAAAGCTTTTATGACAATCCCAAATCACAAGTTGTCAGTATGGGGGTTTTGGAGCTAGGAGCAGTGCAAAAGACCTTTTATGACAATCCCAAATCATGAGTTGTCAGTATGGGGGTTTTGGAGCTAGGAGCAGTCGAAAAGACCTGAAGGATGAATGAGAAAGGTAACAGGGTCAGGATTCATTTCACATGATTCAGAAGTGAATAAAAAGAATGGTAAGTGGAGAAATAGAAAGGAAATGAAAACAAGTAGTGAAATAGAAATAAGAACCTTTTATGACAATCCCAAATCACGAGTTGTCAGTATGGAGGTTTTGGAGCTAGGAGCAATGGAAAAGACCTGAAGGATGAATGAGAAAGGTAACAGGGTGAGGAAAAGAAATAAAAGATAGAAAAAAACTCAAGTACAATGGAGTATGACATGTAACAACAGTATCACAGAGAAAACACATTAACTACTTGAATAATATTTTCTATTTAATTACCATAAAAGAAATGTGGTTGAATCAACGACAGAAGCAGAATTGAATCCACTATCCGACGCATATCATGAAGGACTCTGGCTCAAAAGTCTGTATGTTGAACTGTGGAAGGAGGAAAGTGAAATTTTTCACCACTTCATTGACAACAGTGGTCTTGACGACAAGCTAAAGAAATTTGGTTCAAATTCAAAAACTCGACATCTTGACATCAAAATGAAGGCTTTAAGAGAACAATTAAATCAAAACAAAATAAAAGTTCATTTAATACCTACATCTCTTATGGCAGCTGATTGTTTAACTAAACCAAGAAGTAATAACACAATAGAAAATCTTGTTACTTTAATGAATCATTGAAGGAAAAAGTATTATCTCAGGAGGGGTGTAAAAATAATAATAAAATAATACTTCACAGTAAAATCACTCAGATGTCACAAATTTTACTGTGCCAACTGAATTAAAAATAAATAAAGATAAATTGAAAATTTTCAATTTAAAATAATAATTCTTCATTTTCAAAAACTCAAAACTCTAACCTCGAACCAAAATCATCCAGTCAAACTCAAAGTCATTTCATCTCAACCATTCTTCATTCTTTCTTCTTCTTTTCTTTTTCTTACTTCTCTTTTATTTCTTTTATTATCTAATTTTTCAAATCAAAACAATTCGTGCTATCGGTGTTAATTTCTCAGTTCTATTTTATGTTTATTTCTATTTTATTTTTCATTTTGATTTTGATTTTTATTTTATTTTATTTTTTATTATTTTAGCCAGGGGGTCCAATCCTGAAAGTCAAACCCCTCTCCACATCTACATCTAGAATTTTCTTTTCATTTTGATTTTTTCTTTTTCAATCTTCTGTCTTCTTGCCTCCGCTACTCAACCCAGAAGATCAATCTTAGTCTTGGAGTCTCACTTTGTGGTATTTCGATATTCTTTCATCATCTTTATTTTTATCTTCTTATTTTCATTTTTTTGTTATTTTATGCTTATCACTTTATTTTAAATTTCTCTCATTAGGTTCTCTGTATCTTTCATCTTTGTCATTTTTGTCTTCAGATATGTTTGTCAGGACATCTGTCCTTTAGGTATTTCTTCATTCTTATTTTTTTTCTTTTCTTTCTCTATCTTGTTTGTTTTTATTTTTCTCCTAAACTGAAATTTTACTTTAGTTTGTCAATTCTAAAATCTTAACAGATTTACAGTCTTGGAAATGACTCGGTGTTTATCATCGATTACTGGTTTACATCGTTCAAGTTGTTCTAGTTGATTTGCTATCGAGCGCGTCTACGGAAACTTTATCTATATTGTGTGTATCGATTTACTTTCACCGTTTAGTCTCCTCTTTGCTCAAGGATTTTCTGACCTAGCAATTATTTTTGAGAAAATTTATACAACTGAAGGCAGAACTGATTTTAATGATTAATAATATTCTTCTTTAAAAAGAAGAATAATAAAACTTAATGATATTTAATAATATCAAAAATTAATGTTGAATAATAATTTGTTTTATTATTTTATTGTAAAAATATTTAATTAGATAGTAATTAATAAATTTTATAAAGATAATGTTTTGTAATAGTAAAAGTAATTTTAAATGATAAAAATTACATATTTTTAATTTTTTATAAATATATTTTAATGAAAATTTAAAATGATAACAGCAAAAATATGAAGAATGATTTTTCAAGTTGTTTTTTGATTTTTCAAAGAAAATCTTATTAAAGAAAAATGATGATCAAGGAATCAAATCAAATTGATCTTGATCATCTGAAAAAGAAATTGATCGAAAGAATGAAAACATTCTTTTTTGATCAGCAAGAAGATTCATGATTCTAATTGAATCTTTTTATTCGTCATAGTAATCATGAATTCACATGATTACTAATGACATCATAATATATAAAAAAATTAAATTAAATTTTCTTTTACTCACACAAGTAAATAAAATAATCATTCCCAATGGAATCATCATGTACAGTTTTTCTTAATTTGTTTGAGTTGTTTAAATTATTTTGAGATGAGTTATTTCTTTTAAGAACAATGTCTTTATTATTTTGACATTCCCCTGTGCTACAAGCAGCTATGCTTGTAGCAGAAAAATTCAAATTTTTTAAACCAATTGATTGTAAGATGTTTTTAAGACGAATTGATGTGATTGATTTGGTTAAGAAATCAGAAAGATTTTCTTTTGATGAAATTGTTTTTAGAATAATTTCTTTATTTAAAATTAATTCTCTGATGAAATGAAGCTTGATGTCCATGTGCTTCGTCCTGAAACTGTTTTGACTAATATTACTGATTGCTAAATCATAGGTGCCTTTTCTGTCTTCGAAAATTGTTATTGGTTTTTTTAAATTAAAAATCTTAGTTTCATTTATAATATTTTTAATCCATAGTATTTCTCTACTTGAATCAGAAAGAGCTTGATATTCGGCTTCGGTTGATGATAAAGAAACCGTTTTCTGCTTTGAAGATTTCCAATTTATAATATTATCTTCAACTAATATCATGAAATGAAGCTTGATGTCCATGTGCTTCGTCCTGAAACTGTTTTGACTAATATTACTGATTTCTAAATCATAGGCACCTTTGTTGTCTTCAAAAAATTTTATTGGTTCTTTTAAATTAAAAATCTTAGTTTCATTTATAATATTTTTAATCCATAGTATTTCTCTACTTGAATCAGAAAGAGCTTGTTATTTGGCTTCTGTTGATGATAAAGAAACCGTTTTTTGCTTTGAAGATTTCCAATTTATCATATTATCTTCAACTAATATTAAATACCCAGTAATAGACTTTCTTGAAAATATACAGTTTCCCCAGTCAGCATCAACGTGTGTTGTAATTTTAAAATTATTAATTTTTTTGAGAGTTAAACTAATATCACTTGTATATTTTAAATAAGCAAAAATTCTTAAACCAGCTGCATAATGTTCAAGACTTGGAGAATCTAAAAATTGCGATAAATTACTAACGGCGTAGGATATATCATGTCTAGTTAAACAGCTTAAATAATTTAAAGAACCTATCAATGATCTATAATTTTTATTTGAGGATTTAAAAATTTCTATTTCTTCTAAAGAAGCTTTCTTTAATTGAACTAATGGTTGCATTGGCGTTCTGGTAATTTTAATATTAACTATGTCAAATTCAACTAGCTTCCTTTCTATTTATTGTTTTTGATTGAGAGTAATTGAATTAGAGTTTCTTTTTATGTTCATTCCAAGAATAAATCGTGATTCTCCGAAGTATTTTATTTTTAATTCCCCCTCTATTTGTGCTTTGAATGCTTCTGGATTTTTCCTAATTATTATCATATCATCAACATGAATATAAAGCCATGTTGAATCTTTGCTGAAATCATTTCTCCAGAACACGCATGGATCAGCTATTGAGACATTAAACTTTATTGATATTAAGAATGTTTTTAGCCTTTTGTACCAGGCAAGTGACGCTTGTTTTAAACCGTAGATTGCCTTATTTAGATCAAAAATAATCCCTTTTTCACAAGGATATCCCTGTAGCGGTAAAAGTGTTACTTTTTCATCTAAAGGTGCTGTTAAGAATGCGCTCTTTACGTCTAGTTGATGAATCTTGAGATCATTATTTATAGCAAAAAGTAACA
>JNCO01001365.1:0-22720 GCA_000785685.1 Uromyces viciae-fabae | reverse complement strand
CCAAAAAAAAAAAAAAAAAAAAAAAAAAAAAGAAAAAACCACTCTGCCTCTCCTAAGTGTAAAACTGAAAAAAAACTCTGCCTCTCCTAAGTGACCAAAACTTAAAAAAAAAAAACATTGCTTCCAGGTAAGTCTTTTTTCACTCTTCTCCAAGCAATATCTGACTTACTCTTGTTTTCATCCTCTTCCTCTGTTGCCTACTCCATTGGTTATAAATAAACGGATTGAAAAATATAACATGTAAGTCACCCAGGCTTTCTTGTTTGATGTTTTTTTTTCTGTTTTTCTTAGATTGCTAATTTTTATTTTATTTCAGAAATCCACTGCTTCACTTTTCTAATTTTTTATCAATATAGGGAGAAGGGCAAGGTAAGTCATCTTGTGTCCTTCAAGCAAAGATTATTCTTACACTCTACTTCCATTATAAAAAAAAACAATAAATGGATTTGTTGATTAATTATCTTTTAAGCTAACATTTTTTGTTTTGTTTTTGTTTTTTTTTCTTTTTTCTTGCTCATATTGTGCTCTGTCTGAAATGGTTATATGATGGATGACCGCCAAAAATTTTGTGGTTTTGACCTGATTTGATCCATCATTTCTTTTTGCTTGCTCATATTGTGCTCTGTCTGAAATGGTTATATGATGGATGACCACCAAAGATTTTGTGGTTTTGACCTGATTTGATCCATCAAAGACATCATAATAGAAGCATTCTGTGTCAGTAGTCACATGTGGCTAGCAGAGGGATGCGAAGTTTCCAGGGATTGTGAGAAGGCACAAAATATTATCAAAACTTTCTGAATTAAATTGAATAAAAGAAAACAAAATAACAAAATTAAAAGTTGTAAGTGTTTTTGAAATTTAAAAATAAAATTATTCAAGATAAAACTGAATTTAAAAAAAATAAAAAATTCAAAGAAAGAAATTGATTTGATGATTTTAATTTCAATACTATTAATTTTTATTCAAATAAATGAAAATAAAAATACAAAAAAATCATTTTTATTCTTAAGTAAAAATGAAATTCAAAGTAAAAAGGTATTTAGATCCAATAGAAATGATTAAGATTATTTTCAAAATATCAAATAACGGGTGAATACATAATTTAATTTGAAATCAGGGAAAGAAAACATAAAATAAAGCTTTATGTGAAAAAACATTATTAACAATGTGAAATAAAATTAAAAGAATTGAGATTGAAAATCTATCATTCAGATTGATTTTAAATTTATTCAACAAAGATTTTTTTTTCAATCTGATATGATTTTCATTTTGGATGAAAATAAAACAATGAGAATCCAAATCAGAAAAATTAAAATTAACAATCAATTTCAACTTTTAGAATATTTATCAGTAAAATTCTAAATAATAATTAAAGGAATAAAAATATAACGATTTATATTGATTGTAAAAAGTTCTATGATTTTCATTTTGGATGAAAATAAAACAATGAGAATCCAAATCAGAAAAATTAAAATTAACAATCAATTTCAATTTTTAGAATATTTATCAGTAAAATTTTAAATAATAATTAAAGGAATAAAAATATAACAATTTATATTGATTGTAAAAAGTTAAATTCAGAATCAAAATATTATATATGAGATATCTATAATAAAATTGAATTTGTTAAAAGATCTGATTCAGCTGCCTTAATGTATTTGATCATTTTTGTTTTTTCATTGCTTATTAAAATGAAAATTGTAAACATACTCCTTTTATTCATTTATTAAAAACTTTACTTGTGCAACTCTTAAAGGTATTATATGTGAATATTTCAATTTTTCCTCCAAAGAATACTTAGTTTCTTTCGAAAGAATAATTAGTTTCTTTCAAATATTTTTTTATTCTTCATTATTTATTTTCATTTTACTTAATTTATTTATTTTACTGATAGAATTTTTCATGAGCTATGCTTTCATGTAGCATAGCAATTGAATTTGCTATGTTTTCATTTAGCGTGGCCATTGAATGAGATACCCTTTAATGTAGAGTAGTGATTGAATTCGCTATGCTTTCCTGTAGTGTAGCTTTTTAATGTGCTACGCTTTCATGCAGTGTAGCAATTGAATGCGCTACACTTTCATGCAGCATAGCAAATCCAATAGCTACTAGCACTACACTACAGTTTACAGGGATTCCTGTTAGTGTTATTATTTTTTTTGAGACACTACGCTACACTACTCTACCTGGTTTTATTTTTCTCCAAAAATTCCTGTAGCTGTAGCTTCAAAAAAAAACAACGCTACATGCTGCAACATTGTAGTGTAGCTTAATAAGCTACACTACACTACACTACACGTTACGTGTAGCGCAGCAGGCCCACCGTTGCCTGTGTTGATGTTGTTGTTAGAGTTCTCAGGTTGAATCACCCTTATATGCTCAGCTAAAAATGTAGGTTTCTGTATGAGGATGCTATCCAAAGAGACCAGTTGAAGGCATGTGAGCTCACCACCACTGTGGGGTGCCCAAGCTCAAAATTAAACCAGGAAATTATTGATTTTTTGTTTTCAGAAAGTGAGATTTCTATGTTTGCTAATTGGACCAATATTCAAATATTGATATGTTGTTTTTTAACAAAGAGATTCATGTTAGGAACACTCAACTTTCACCTGAAGAGGAAAAAGAAGACAATCAAATTTTGAATGAACTACAAGATGATAATCAATTTATTTCCAGCCCATTGCAACTGCTCTATCAAAAAGCATATCCTGAAAATATATTCCTAACTGGTCTTCCCTGGAGTGGGATGATATTCAAAAAAATTAAAATCACTCTTTAGGAACTTCATTTAAAGCTGTGAAAGACATTTATGCTCAATTTATACTATGCTGAAGGAAAGAAGAAATTTATCCCATCAAAACAGATTGGGTTGCTCATGCAGCCCATTCTTATGGAGAGATAAAAGTGACTGCCAAGTGACTCTTATAATATTTTTTAAGGAATTTCATTATAAACTCAGGGTAATAGTGGAGGAAACTGATTATATTTCATGTTTAATTTTCAAAGAAACTCATTTTTGGAAATTGTGACCAATCTAAGTCCAACTAAGAAATATTTAAGCATACTTTGATGTGTCCTAACAGTTAAATTGATTTCACTGGTCAGCAAGTTCCCCGGTTTTTCCAATGGTGCAATGTGAGCCATGATCTTTATCATAGTAGATATTGCATCTGCCTAACCCACATGGAGAAATCTGATATCAAGTTAGTTATGCTGATATTGAATAGGCTGAACAGATGCAATAGGACGGTTCCCAATTAATATGTTAAAACAGATGGTACAAAATCATTTTTAGGCAAATATTACATCTTGCTGCAATGCCTATCTTGTCTGATATATCTTATTTTTTCATCTGGTGTAATTCCAGATGTTCTATGAAAATGAATCTTCTTGTTCATGTTTTGTTATACAAAAGAATCCGTAACCATAAAGATATGCTTATGGCCCTTGAAGTTACTTTCAACTAGTGTTCACCACAAAACTACATTTCTCCAATGGACACTACGCACGCTCGCTATCCGAATTAAAAACCTAGGAGAGGCTTAATTCAGTTTGAGTCACCCATAATAATGAACTCATCTTGCCCTGGATAACCAAGAGTAGCAGGAATGTTCATGTCGAAAACCTGAAAGTGAAGATCGAATGCATAGTATTTTCTGATCCGCATACTTGAAGACAATTCATAGATTGAAAGAAAAAAAAATATTTGACAATCTACATGTTGTTTCTTTTTTCAACACTTTATGAAAATGCTACGATTCACACTCACAGCCGTACGGTACATTGATTGAGCTGGGTATTATCCTTACTGGATCCACCTCAGCACGTAGACAATCCAAGTTGAGCACATCTACCTAAAAAGGATGAGCGTGACTCTTTGAAGGTTATTAGGGTGGTTCTTTACAGTTACCCGAATCTGTTGTGAAAAGCGCCGTATGTATGTCAAGAATCGAGATGCAACGGACGCAATTACATAATTACGATAAAACTAAAGACAGATTTAAAAAATAGCTGCTAAGGTTGTCAAACGCCGACGGACTTGCAGAAGTCCAAAGTAGCACAGCATGACAGGGGCGGTGATAGTCTGACAGCGTGTACCCATGCTTAACTTTGAGCATGAGATTCTGGAGAATCTGGTTTGACGGTTTCACTTATGTAGAAGGATTCGGGACAGACACAAAAAGGCTATTCCTTGAAGAGCTCCCAAATGTATCCAGAAGGGAACTTATTCTAAGAGACGCTCACAGTACAGCGACGTATTGATTCAATCTCCACCCATCTGAAGGAGAATAGAATTAGTCGATAGAGCACACGACATCATCCAACCTCACGACTACACGAGAAACTCATCGGGAGATAATCACACAAGCACAAGAATAACCTGATGACTGAACAAAATCCAGAACTGAACTTCACAAGGAGAAGCATGGCAAGAGAGCGGATCATCGGTTTGCGCGTAAGTTTATTGAAAAAAAGTACAAGTCAAGACTAGATCTGATTCATGTTTGAAGCTCTTCGGTTCTCTGGATTTAATAGCAACTATCAGCAGAAAGAAACTCATCTTTACTAGCATCAACATCTGTAAACAAGAGCTGCTCGAACGATTCTGATGGGGATGATTACACTGTTGTAGACCGCAAGGACTATCCAGATTCAGACTCAGATTCACCTTGCACAAATCAAAAACGTCGATCACACTTAGCAACAGATGGCTATTTTCACTCGAGAAAGTCTGGCTACGAAGACGATGACAACGACTATGAGGATGAGGAACCAAATCAACATGTTGCATTGATAAGGCACCTTATTCCTCGTACAAGAGTGGAATCTAAGATGAACACCTGCATCTCAAATCTTCCCAAAATCGAGGTAGTTGATACGCAGGGTTTAATTTCTTCTTCCTTTGATCCATTCCGTGAAACTTTGGATATGGGTAAATTTATGGACCAAGTTAGTCGCATTCTTTCCCTTCATGTATGCGCGCACACCAGCAATCAAGATAACCTCACTGGCATACTTCCTGATCAAACGGAAAACGCGTTATTCCAAACATCAAAGAAGAAAAAGAAAAAAAAGAAAGAAAAAGGCGTGTTCAATCATCAGAATGACTGACTCAAATGAAACATTTATTTCTACCTAACAGGTCACAAAAATCTCAACTGGTATCGATTCGATTGAAATTGATCTAAACGACAATCAACCGAGGTTCTTAGCAGATCAGACATTCAGATTTAAAATATACCAGAAATTGGAGGAAGAATTAATTCCAAATTTAGTTCTGCTGCAAGCTACTGCTTTTCTTTCTTCTTCTAATAACACCACTAACAACGATAATAATACGGAAGAGGGTAGTAGTTTAAAGTATCAACTTGATGGTACACATCAGCTTCATTCCGATTTAAGTTATGATAACAGCAATCCTGATTATCCTCTTTCATTCTCACGAGACGTTGAAAACCCTCTTAAACGCGAACAAATTAATCTTCTTGCTTCAAAATTAAACTTAACATTATATCGGTAATACTTGATTCTTTCTAGAAAAAAAAAAAAAAAACACTGAGCAGATATATGACCTTAAACTGATTCTTTGCTGTTTTTGTTTAATCTTTGATTTTGACATAAAGAATAAAGGATCATTTAAACTCAGAAAAGCGAATGCTAGGTAATGAAATAAAGTATGAATGGAACAAAGAATTGAGTCAATACTCTTCGTCAAACTCTAGATCTACATCCAGATCAGCAGAAGATATTTCAGAGTTAGGGACAATAAAGAATCATCATAATCAAGATGATCCCATAGATCAAACCCTTTTTAAACTTATGGGTCTGGATGAAAATGATCAAGTTTCTCTACCTGTATTTGAATCAAATTCTAATGAAGTTCATAAACGTTTAAATCTCGCTGTAAGTTTAATTTCTTATCTTAATTTGTCTTTCTTTTCTTACCTTTTCTTACTTTCTTCCTACCTTTCAGGTCAGGTATTCTACTAGCTATCCACAAGCAAGGAAATCAAGTTTATTCATATTATCTGAATTCGATCAAATCAAACAAATCCAAATTGATTTAGAGCAAATAAATCTTTTATTTCAACTCGTAAGAGATTCATTTCCCTTTTTATTTCAAGCTCAAGATATTCATGTTGGAGTTGAGCTGATTTTAATTTAATGGCCCTTTCCCGACGCTTTATTGAAAAATGCAGCTAGCCAAGCATTCACTACATTATCCTCATCTTGACGAAACAAGAAGTGAAGAAGAATCATCGTCCGTTAGTTTTAGCTTAGATGGACTTGATGAAGAGTCAGTTTCAGTTACAAGTCTAGAATATGCCTCTCCTTAAACTGACCCATTAAATATTTTTGTACAACCTTCGATTTTGTTTCACTTTACTCTTACTCTGCCACCGGTTGTCTCTTTCTTTCTCTCACAAATACATACAGTGTAACAGTTACCAACTATGATGAGAAAGGTTTATCACAAGATACATTAAAACGCAAAGAAACTTACAAAAAAATTAGGTTTTGTTTCAATACAAAAGACAAACATCTTACCGAAAAGGACGATCAATCTACAGAGAAAGCAACAGAATACGATTTGGAAAGTAATCGACATCGTCTATCTCTTATCTCGAATAATCCATCTCTCACAAAAAAAGTTCCATCTTTTATTTTCATTCGTTGGTTTTATCAGTATCGCCTTGCTTTACTCAGTAGGCCCTTTTTTATATATATCTTGATTCACTTTCCTTTTCTCGAATCCTTTCTTCTTTTCTTAATTATCATAAATTCTTTCACTGATCTCATGGCTTTGGTTTGGTATACTTTCCTATCATAAAAAAAAAAAAAAAAAAAAAAAAACAGTCTCAATCTTTTTATCGAGTAAGCTTTTTTTCACTTTTCGATTAGAATTCAACACCGAAACTGATGAAACCATTTTATTACTATGGTATTAATACAGTCTTATTAGGTTGTGGGGCCTTTGGATTTTACTTAATCTTACGCCGTCATGATAATTAAAACGTCCATCTTCAAGACATCATTCAATCACTTTCATCATTTTTTTTCTTTTCATTTTATTGTCAAACTTTTGTACTTGCGCATTCATGATAACACTCTCCGTTAATTTCTTCCCATCTCTTGAAAATTCTTGAATTTCTCTTACCTTTCTCGCTTTTCCTTTGATCATACGTATTACTCAAAAATAGGTTTATCTTAGTGAATATTGTATTGTTATTTCCTCTCTGATATAATTGAATAATATACAGGCACTTTCAAACATGTTCTTTCTTACTTTCTTCTCTTAGATTTTTCCTACTTGTTTGTTTTAGCTACACACACACACACTCGCAGTAATACTATATAATCGAAATAAAAAGAAACTTGATAAGAATTGTTTGGTTACATTTAGGGTGTATATGCACGTAGCCCTTTTAAAAGGCAGAGGCTTCTTTAAATCATTTTCTTTTTGTATATTATTTCTTCCATTCTTTCTACTTGAAATTTTTTCCTTCCGTGTTTGTTGAGTGGATGGTTTGTTCTCTCTCTCCTTTTCACCACTAATCAGACATTTTTCTTTTCCTTTTCTTCAAAACATAATCTTCTTTTGCTTGAATAAAAATCCATATTGAAAATTTCAACTCGTAATTCCTTTTCTTTTCTTTTGTTTGTATCATCTGAAAAATTCAAGGCTTCAGCAATAAGATCAAATCTAGATTCCCATTCCACAGAAGCACAAATTAAACAATTAAAAGATCAAATTAGTAGCTTGAAGAATATAAAGCTTTTTTCTTCTCCTTTTGAAACGTTGCGGTTTGCTCAGATCAAGAATGCCTTCTGAATTAAGATTTATATAAGGAATTGAAAGATTATGATAAAACCTTCCCATTAGTAAAAGGGAAAATACGCATTAAATTAAATTAATTTAAGGAAGCCAATCTATCTTCGAAAGCTTTAATAATAAGAGAAGAGAATTTATTCCAGACTAATTCATCAGATAATAAAAATTCATGAACTGGATTTTTAAATTTAAAAGATAAATCTAATTCAACTTGAGTAGTATTTCCAGTGGTTGCTGAAAGTGTACTCGACGTTGAGTTTTTGTTGGAAAGTTTCCAAGTAGTTTTTAGTTTTGAAAAGGTTGATGATGGTTTTGCAATGACCTAGATTATGTACATTTCAATAAAGGTAAAAGATTGATGATGAAAAAAGAAGAAAGCTCACTTCAACCCGCTCCAGAGGAGTGCAAAGTACATGGCTATGATAATCAGTAATGAAGCCTTTATAACCAATTTTAGTAAGAACTTGAAACTCTTCTGGACCTAAGGAATTTGTAATGGGTGAAGAATTTCTGGAATCTTGAATGTTATTACTCATGGAATTCTCATCGATTTCTCGCTGAATCTCATCGAAATTAATGGTTGATGGTTTATCGAGTATTTTGGTTGATAAACAATACGGTATGAATTCAGGATAAGATTTCACATCTACAATTACTGAATAAATTTTGGATCGATCATAACTTTTTTTTTTTTTCGTAGTAGAAAAGGTATTAGTTGAATGCTGATTACTTTTTTATTTGCTAAAAAACCAAAATAAATTTGAAAGGAACATACGGACGGTAGTTGTTTAATTAATTTGTGATTAGCTGATTTTATAATTGAATTTGAGAATTTTCTCTTTCCATTTAGAATGATTAATTGACGCTGAATTCGGATCAGCTGGTTGTTGAAGAGAAGCATTTTTCTGAATTTATTTGATTTTTTTTTTTTTTTTTTTCTGACCTGTGTAATAATTGTCTGTGACATTTGGATGATGACGCACACGGGTAGTTGAGTGTCACTTGACTGTCACCAAATCATCCATTTTAATATTTAAATTGAAATTTTTTAATTTTTTTTTAATTAAATTTTTGTTTTCAACTTTTTATTTTTATTTTTTTGGTAAAAGCTAATGTTGAATCGAATTCCACCTTCATCGATTCTCAATCGCTCATTCATCAAAAATCATTTACCAATCCAATTTCATCAGATTCGATTCTACTCATTTGAGAGTGGCAGAAAACCAAAGTCAGGTCAATGTCTCGATACCGATCCCGATCAACTCTCTCCAACCAATAATAATGAAACTGCCGACTCAAAGCCTATCGTTATAACAGGTCATGGTCGCCGATTTAATCATCGATCTCCTCAATCTAGCTCATCAAGCCAATTTGCTCCTACTCCCAAATTAGCCTTACCTTTTAAACCACTTTCCGCTAACCATCTCGCCCATCTCAGACCCACGACTTTATTTCTCGACTTATTCTTCTCGCTCCAAAGGCCTTTACTTGAGATCGAACTCAGCCCAAGCCAACGTCGCTCGATCACTGCTGAGACTCGACAATCCAAATTGGGATTCCAATCCGATTCGGAACTCGAGTCTTCTTTCGAGGAGGAACATCAGGATGACGATGTTTATCCTCAAGTCAACTATGGTTCTCCTTCCGATCCCGCTTTTAAACAACCTCAACCTTCTTCCGATCGTCCTACTTTAGATCAAAATGAGTTCGACGAACAGATGGGACCCACAGTTGACCCATATAGCTCTTTTTTGATCACCGAACCAGAAGGCGTTCACCCAGCTTGGACGGATGCCTTGAAGCGTTGTCTGGCTACTTCCCAAGCCTTTCTACCACCCCCCCCTCCTCAGCAACAGCATCATTCAGAACTACATCTTTCATCCAGCAAAGCTGTAGAAAATCCTCCTTCAAATTTTGAACCTGAACAATGTCAAGCAGACTTCCAAGCCGAGCAGGAAAGTCAATTTGATTCCGACCGAAAGCGTGCTCTGAACTTTCTTGCCCCCTATGGTTTAGCAAAAAGTTCCAGTCTTCCTCAATCACAAACTCAGGCAGTAGATGCAGATGGTCGTACTAAGGGACACGATAACAGTTTCCAACCTGGAATAGCGCAAGATGCATTATCCTTGACTATACAGGCTGCAAGGTTCTTACATTCCGTCATGATGGCCAATCGATGGCCAGAGGCAGCTAATTGGGCCACCATCGAATCCAAGTTGTTCGCCGCAGAACAGGCTTACCAACAAAATCCATCATTGTCAGCAGCAACAGCGATAACAGATGGTGATCATCTTCAAAAGAAGAGTTTGATCATGGGCACTTCCTTTCCACCGATTCGTGGATCAGACCGACCCGTTCACTCCGGTCGTCGAAACCGTCCAAATAGTAATTCAATTCGATGGATTCAAATTCATGCAGAAATTAATGAATCTGACGGGACAAAAAAAAAAACAATCTCAATAAATGTCAAACAACTTGAAGAAATCATTAAATACAGTCATCAACTTTTAAATCGTAAAATTAAAGCTGAATCAATTCCGAAACCGATATTGAAGAATTTAGAACAGTTCGGAGAATTTTTGATTCGAAGAAGTAATTCATCAAGTTCATCTAGTAATTTATTAAAAAATTCTAGCTTTTTTAATAATAGTAATATTACTGATAAATCTCAAAATCCGTTGACACCTTTAATCCCGATTGTTATTATTGACGATCATTCCCAAGTGCCTTCTTCTAAAATTCATGATGGTCAATCCAATGATAATCCTAATGAAATCGTACATCTTGATAGTGTTTTTAGGAAGAAAAAAAGAAAAATGAAGGTTCATAAGTAAGTTGACCACGCAATTTAGTTCACCTTTTTTTTGATCTTTTTTCGTTACCTTTTTCTTTCTTTCTTTGAAAAAAAGATCAAAGTCGTAACCTTTGCCCTTTTTCCTTCGACAGATATAAGAAAAGAAGAAAAGCTCGTAGAACTTTGAAGCAACGTCAAGGAAAGTAAAACATAGAACATTTATGTTAATCAATACTTACACAATGAAACAACACCCCAAAAAGGGAAGAGTTAAAAATCACATATGATACACCATTGGCAAAAGAATCTAATATTTTACAGGTAACATAAAGATTGAGCTTGATGTTTTGCCATACATCATTATACACATCCGCATATGATCAACTTGTCAATTTGTTGATTTTGTCTTCTTCCATTATACTACATAAAAATATAAGGATATGGATAAAATTCAAACACAAATAGAAATAAAAACAAAAACATCTTCATGGTTTTTTTTCATTTTCCTTCCCTACATGTGAGTTTGAGGGAGAAATATTGATATCACTGTCTATTGTTAGTTTGATGTTATAGCCTCAATCAACTTTGTCTTCTCTTCTCTCATCCCTTTGTGCTTCTGAATTATTAATTGATTAATTTTTCAGTTTCTTGTATAACATGATTCAAAGTAGAAAAAAAATTCATTCAATTTTTTCTTTCTTTCCAACTTCTGTTTCAGGTTGATAACTGATCAATTCTCCTTGGAGCACTTGTTGGAGGGAGCCCGGGTGCCTGTGGCAGGTACCCGCAGGTGTTGGCAGGCATTTTTGAGGCAGGCAGTTATTTTATTTCTTTTAGGCAGCTTTTACTTTCAGATATAGTATTAATAGTAATGAAAATTATTACAATTTTAATGAAAACTATTGCAATTTTTATTTTTTTTCTTATCATTCTTCTGATTTACTTAGTATTTTTGTAACACTCATTTTCCAAAACTATTACAACACCCTTATTTTCTTCCATCTCTTCCTTTGTTATTTTTCTTCTTATCATTCTTCTGATTTACTTTGTATTTGTGTAACACTCCCCTCTCAATCTTCCCATTTTTTGAATAATAAGCCACTGTCATTCCTTGAGTTATTGATGATGTGCTGAGTTGGTGCCTTCTGACTGAAACATATTCCCTTCCAAAATTGAATGATCTCTCCATGTCCACTGTTGTTGCTTTTTTAAGATTGAGTCCAGGTTGGTTAATTAATAAATAAAGAAAATAAAGTGTCAGAATGAGTCAAAAGATATAAACAAAAGAGACCAAAACCAATAGTTAAAACACACCTGGACAGCTTAAAACATATAATGCCATTTGGAGCAGACCCCCGTGGGTATTACCTGCACAACCTTGATGGATCCACCATTTAAGGGGGTTGACAGGCTGTCCTTCATCAGTCAAACTCAACACCTCATTGAGCCACATGTTAAGAGGATCAGTTGAAGTGTGCCCCGAGGGTGCTTGGGAATCACTGCTTAACCCAGCAAGCACACCCATCTGAGCCTGTTGTGCAGAACATTAGCGAGAGAAATAAAAGAAGAGAAACACTGGCCAGTCTACTCACCATTGTACCATCCCTAGCCTTTTGAACTGTGGTTGCTTGTGGTGGAGGCTTGTAGTGAGATTCCCACATTTCATGGGCAAGTCTGATTGCTTTGGAAATACATTCAGGATCCCACTTTGCAAGTTTGAAATATTCATTGTTAAACAATGGTTGTAGAACTAAATAAATAAAAAGTGAGCTGGTGTTCATACAAGAAAGACAGAAAGTTAGAAATATTGACACACTCATTGCAACTCAGTATAACAGCAAACAGTCTTTAAGAGTGTATTATTTGTTGGTTAATTGAAAGCCTGCATGGCAGGCATTTTGCAAAGCTGGTGGTTATGTGTCTCTCTTGTCAGAAATCACTTTGGATAGATGAGTGGTGATGTGGTCAATAAACACTACAATGTTGGCCAAACAAGCACTACCCTGGATTGATACTTGGAGATTTATGTCCTAGAAAGGTTAAAGAACGTCAGCAAGGTCCCGTGAAAGGTTGAGATTGGTCTGGTTGATGTGATAATGACAAGAAGGGCCGTAGCATTTATCTTTCTGCCATTCAATACTTTCAGAGAAAAAAAAGTAAGAATGTCAAAGAGATAATCAATATATAAACATTAGGAATACTCACATGGCTTCGGAACATCATAGGATACTCAAGAGTTGAGCAAGGGTAGAATTCCACTGGGTCTTCACATCCCGTTCCATGTTGTGTGGCTTGACCATGTTGTACTTGCTGCACAGCTCCCAAAAGAGAGCCTTTGAATTTGGAGACTTGTTCAGCTTGCGTGCAATTGCTCAGAACTGCAGGTGGATTAGAAAATTTGATCAATCAATCCAAACCAATATTGTGATTGATTGATTTGATGGTGGAAGACACTTACCTTGCCAAGGCTTTGTTTGCAAGTTGTAGAGGTGTATCTGTCCACTTCTTTGTCTTTTTTGCTCATTTCACATATGTTGTCCATCTCCAGTTCAACCTTGTCATCATCAACTATCTGGGTTGCCAGCATTCTATATTTGCTTGCATCTTCATCCCTGGAATCTACATTTTCGGGATGCCTATTGGAGAAAAAAAATTGGTCAGCTAGGAATTCATGAGGAAAGCAGATGAATGAAAAGGAATGAAACATACGATTGAATTTGGTCCTCTGGATTGATATAATCATCCTTTTCATCTGATTCTTTGTCTTTGCTTTGATTTGTATTTGTTTTTTCTTTTTTTTTCTTGTAGCTTCCAAAAGATTGCACAATGATCTGCATAATTAAATTCAATATATGTGCAAAACATCTAATCCAATGTGGCTTGCCCTTGAAGCAAGGCCACTTGAACTTTTTGATCTCCTCAATCATTGTTTGATTGTTGGATGCATTTTCTGTTACAATTCCACAAATCTGTATTGAAAAGTCAATTGTGAAGAAAATTAAAAAGGGAAAAAATGATTGTGGTGCTCACCTTGTTTTGCACTCCAAACTTTTCAGCAATGAGACAGACAGTATCAGAAAGGTAAAAACCTCTGTGACTTTGCTTCAATCAAACCAATTCCAGGGGGGTTGCCTCCACTTCAAAACCCCTTGTATTGTCTTGAACCAGGCGTTATATAACAGTGCCACCAGGCGTTATATAACAGTGCCACCATGCGTTATATAACAGTGCCTAAGATGTTGTAACGGTTTGGCAACTGCCAAGCATTGAGGCCTAGATCCATAGCAACTTTGTGATCCTAATACACACAGAAAAAGTGAAAGAGAAGAGAGAAAAAATACCAAGGCTAGTTGCTTTGGCAAGAACAAAGGGACCCCTTTGTTCCTGTGAAAGCAACTCACCTTGGTTTCTCCATTTTTTCTGGTGGTGAGAGAGAACTCATCAAAATGAACACTTGATTGACCATTAAAATGAAAACTGAGATAACAACTAACCTTCAGCGATTTGACAAAGTCCTCCTGCACCGAAGTATACAAAAAGCCAATGTCGTTTGATACTTGTCTTTGTGTGGGTAGATTTTTCAGGAACACTGGGTGGAGACTTGCTTGATGAGCTTGTTTGCCAAGAGCTGAGAATGGGCAAGCTCCTGCTGCACACCAAATTGCACAGAGCTGAGGGACCTATTCAAATAGGTTCATCAGTAAGAATTTGTGATTTCAGACTCAGAGAAAGAGTTGAGATGAAAAGACAGACTCACATTGTGTGGATCAATGTCACTTGTGCCTGATATCCCCATTGCAGCTAGTATTTGGGTATTCTTGGCTTCTTGTTGCTTCTTAAGACAACTCGCAACATGTTTCAAGAGGTTTTTCGGGGATGAATGATAAGTCATCCGGTGAATTTTGCTGCCACATCTGAGAACATTGAAGTGATTAGAAGTGAGAAGTGCAAACAATGGAGTAAGAAAATAAAAACAAAATTGAGCAAAGAAAAAAAAAGGTTACGGAATGGGTAAAAAGAGGCTTAATCTTTACATGGGTACGCTATCATCTTGCAACCATGTTTTTCCACTAGATCAGATAATTGTGGTGGGTTGAATTACGCATAGGTCACACTCAATTGATTTTGATGCACCTTCAGTTCTTTTTCTGTGAATTAGAAAGAATAGATAGGTCAGTTGTTGATTGGAGAGCAATGAAAACAAACAAAGAGAAACATACAAAGCTCTTTTTCATCCCTCAGGTCCGAAACCTTTGAGTTTTGAGTGAATGAAGGTTCATTGGTAGAATATTCTACTTGAATGGCCTCAGGGTGGTTTGGTTGTTGGGCCCGGGAAGATTGTTTAGATGGATTCATACTACTGATGTAGCAGGATTGATGTGATGGTGATCGGAGGGGCCTCTTCCCCTTTCTGGTTCGTGAGATCCCAGAGGCAATAGCCATTTCCATCAGGGATGTACAAGAGGAGCAGATAAGATCACCCTTTATTATCCGGCTTCTTCCGGTTTGCCTCTGGTACCTTGTACCACACCAAGCATCTGAATGGATGAAGATAACTGAGGTTGACCGGAGGAATGGCAAGGATGGAGTTCAGAGACCTAAAACCGAGTGGGGTGTAGCATGGGATGGTGTTATACGAGAACATCACATGACATTAGTCATCCACCCAAAAAGACTTTGGTAGACAGGCAGTTAGTAGAGAAGTGTGGACCAGATTGCCAATGGTTTGGTTTGTCCTTTCTGTGACACCGTTCAGTTGAGGGAAGTGAGGTGGGCCAGGATCATGTTTTATACCAGATGAGGCCAGATAAGAAGAGAACTCATTTGAAACATATTCTCCCCCATTTTCTGAGCGGATCACAAGAATAGTGTGAGAACCGTCTTTTTAAAAAGATGCACCAAAGAGCTTAAAGCAGGCAAAAGAATCACTTTTGCATTTCATGGGGAAAACAGACAAGAATTTTGAACAATTGTCTACAAAGGTGATAAAATACGCATAACCCTCCCTAGACTTGACTTCAAACAACCCTCAATCGGAGTGTATCATCTTTCCCGGAAGTGTGGATTGATGATCAAAATGGGATTTGAATGGCTTTTGATGCATCTTGGACTGAATGCATACCGGGCATCTCTGAACGTCAATCTCGTTCATAACTGAGGGAGAGATCTCATTTGACTTTAGCAACTGTTTCAGGGGTTTAGGGCCAACACGTGATATACAGAAGTTATAAGCTAGGAGAGAGTTGGACAATGGAGTGGTAGAAGCAGATGAACAGGAGCTTACAGGCTGTGAGGGAAAACAGTACAAGTTTCTCCTTCAGTACCCACGGCCAGACAACAACCCAATGATTTTGATGTCGGAAGATTTGAAGAGACCACAAGAGGTCTTAGTGAAAACAACCGTAATACCTTTGTCACACAGAGCTTCAATTAAAAGAAGCAGTTCATGTAAAGAAGGGACAACGAGTGTCTTGATGGAGGTGAGGTGTTTAATTGGAAGGTCGAGCATGCACCATGGGAAAACTGGGCTCACTGGCTGACCAGTGAAACCAAAAGTACAAAGGTCCCCTGTCCAGTGACACGAAAAGAACAAAGGGGACCTTTGTACTTTTGGTGTCAATGGTCAGCCAGTGAGCCCAGTTTTTCCATGGTGATGCCTTTATGAGTTGCCTCAACTATAGAGTGATCAGCTAGGTGAACAGGGGTATGATTGGGTTTGGGGTTGTTGATGGAGGAGAGGTTTGGGGTCATAGAAATTGAACACCCCGAGTCAAGGTTTGCATCACCTGAAAAGGGAAAATCCAAAGCAGCTGATAGAGACGTGATAAAATTCCGGGCAGTGACAGCAATCTCAGAGCCGGAGAAGTCAGAGTCGTCATTTTCCTGAGAATCATGGGAAGACGAGCCGATTGGAACAGCAGAGGTGCAATCCTCCTTTGTGGGTGATAGGTTGGAGGACTTCCTGGATCCAGAGGGAGTTTGTTGAGGTTTTTGATTAGCCTTGACTTCTTCAAGAATTTGTTTAGTATTTTTACAACCATTAAGGTTGTGGCCATCCACATTTCAGAAATCACAATGGCGGACGGGTTGATTTGGCTTGTGCACGCGTTTGTCATGCTTAGGCTTGGCTTTGGTGGAAGATATGGATATTGGATCTATGAGGGACTTGCACCAAGTGTGCTCTTTCTTTAAAGTGATTAAAATTGTCTTGGTAGCAACACCTTCTTGATTCATAAGATTAGAGACACAGTTCATCCAATCAGATGGAAGAGAGCGGAGAAGGGCTGCCAAGTGAAAATTGGAGGCAGTGAGGGGTTTTTCTGGCGTAATGAGCAAATTGTGGCGCTCATAAGCCTTTGCCATGTTATTGATGTGACAAAGGATATCATTGTCCTCCATCTTTGTGCAGAGAAGCTTTCCTAACCAGTATATTAGTGATTAAAATTGTCTTGGTAGCAACACCTTCTTGATTCATAAGATTAGAGACACAGTTCATCCAATCAGATGGAAGAGAGCGGAGAAGGGCTGCCAAGTGAAAATTGGAGGCAGTGAGGGGTTTTTCTGGCGTAATGAGCAAATTGTGGCGCTCATAAGCCTTTGCCATGTTATTGATGTGACAAAGGATATCATTGTCCTCCATCTTTGTGCAGAGAAGCTTTCCTAACCAGTATATTTTACCTCCTTTAGAGGGGTCTTGATGAGCGCAAAGAAGAGCACCCCAAATTTGCCAGGCGGATTGCCTGACGTGTTGAATGTAGCAGAGATTTTCCAAATAAATTGCTTGTGTGATGACCACATAGACAGCTTTGTTGTCTTCAACCCACTTGGAATCACAATGCTTGGTGGTAATATTCTCCAGGACATAGTCTACTCCAACGCCTTTGAAGTAAGAAGTCACAATAAACTCCCAATCCAAGTAATTTGAGTCCGGCCCAGGAGCCGAGAGGATTGGAAGCCTTCCGCTAGAGACCTTAGGTGCAAAAGCCGTGTTTGGTCCCGGAGAACGATCAACTTTGACATGTTGGCTGGAATTGCCTGGTTAAATTTTTGATTTTCCTTTGTGGTCAGACATGATGAAAAGAAATTGAGGCAAAGCAATCCTTTGAGGTTATAACCATTCAACTAAAAAAAATCAGTAGGCTGTATTTTACATGATTGGCTATGCTGCAAGTAGCTGTGCGCTAACGGGGACTCATAAACTGATGAAGTGAAAAGATGACTGAGACCAGCAGAGCACAATGCGGAGTGAGTGAGTTGATGGTTGTGGAAGGATGATATTTCATATATAGAAAAGAAAGAAAAAAAGAGAGAAAAGAAAGAAAAGAAATACAACTCTACCTGAGACCAGCAGAGCACAATGTGGAGTGAGTGAGTTGATGGTTGTGGAAGGATGAGAAAAAGTCCTTCCACCTCTTCTGGTCTCAGTACATAGACTACTGTGTGAAATGTGAGTGAAACTGAGAAAGAAGTGAAACATGACAAAGAGAATAAAAGAAAGATAAAACAATGTGTATGTAGCACATAGAGACTAAACTAATTTTACTAACTTAACAATTATGTTATCTGAGTTGATAAAATCTTGTTACTCTTTGAGCGTCGGGGGGTATACAAAAAGCTAGAAACAAATCAAACTCTCAGCAAAAAAGACAACCAAGAGACTTTTCTTATGATTCTAGCTAAATTCAATGATAAAACATATAGCACTGTTGTTAATCTATCAAATGAGAAAAATGTGGTGAAATTATGGACTGTCCTGAAGAAGAAGTTTGCCTCATCTCAAACAGCAAGCAAGGCCAGGATTTTTATGGATTTCTTGTTGTTAACTTGCAAATAAGACAAAATCAAATTATTCATTACTAAAATCCATGTCCATCTCAAAAAATTAGCATCTGTCGGGTTTCAACTGCCTGAAGATGTAATTGCTTACTTAATACTATTTAGATTTCCTAATTTGCTTGCACCACTTCAACAAAAAATCATGCACCCTGAAAACAACATTAATTCCAATGTATTTTTGGGTACCTTAATGCAAATCAACAACAAACTAAAAGCTCAAAATAAAATAAAAAATTTGATCAACTCATCAACAACATTATACTCTAAAAGACAAAAAAATGATAAAAAGAAAGCACCTAGATGTTCTGATAGGAACCAAAATCCTAAAGCCAAACATTCTGAAGAGAAATGCTGGCACTTGCATGCAAATCTTGCTCCAGATTGGTGGCAAGAACAGCAAGCGGAATGGTGTAAGAAAATAAATAAATCAGCAAATGTCACTACATCAAATGTCACACACTATTACTCACTAGTTTCTCTAGTAGCAAATCACTTAAAACAAGATCACAATCTCATTCTTGACAGCGGAGCGTCGGCACACATTTTCAACTCAGAAGAATATTTTTTGAATCTTGATCCTGTATAAGATGATTGTATTAAAACAGGAAAAGCGGGTGCATTGATGCAAATCAAGGGCAAAGGAAAAGTTTTACTTCATTGGAATAATGCAACTGTAGAACTTAAGAATTGTATTCTAGTACCTGAAAAAGTGGTAAATCTCATTAGTCCAGGAGCTCTGATCAATCAAGGATGTATCCTAAACTCTGAAAATGGATATTTCTCAGTATCAAAAAATAATCAATCAAATTTTAAAGTAAAAATTTCTAATAACTTATTTATTGTAGAAAAGCCCTCAATTGGACCTCAAAATAACAAATCCCATCTCACTACTTTACTAGAATTACATTGAGCTTTAGGGCATTCAAGTTTACAAAAAATAAAAATTTCATTAGTTCTCACATCTCCAAGACCAAAATAGATTCCTTCAAGTGTGAGGATTGTTCATTCTCCAAAATAACTCATCAGTAATTAAAAAATGTATCATCAACAACCACAAAAGTCTTTGAAAAAATTCATCTGGATCTTATGGGACCCATTCATCCCATTTCAAAAGGACATCACAACTATATCCTTACTCTTGTCAATCACTTTTCTGGTTATATCAGGGGATTTCCAATTGGATCTAAGGATCAGACTTATGAGATTTTAGTACATATCTTAAATCAAGAAAAGGTGTGTCTTGGTTACTTTCCATTAAGAGTATGCTCTGATGGAGGTGGTGAGTTCTGTTCGAACTCTATTGAAGATTTTTTTAAATTAAATCATATTCATCATCTAGTTTCTGAACCGTATCATCTGGTGTGAGACTCCAAAAGAGGCTAGAGAACTTAAGCCCTAATGGCAGAATATAGAAAGGGATGGATGAGTGTAAAAGCTTCCTTTCTTGATGACAGGTATTGATAGAATGTTTTTTTCTGAACATGAACAGGGATCAAGGCTAAACCCGGTTGATGGTTTAAATAATGATTGAGTATTTTATTTCTGAGTTACAGTATGTAGGTGTTTAGTATTTTACTTATTTATTATTTTTCTAGTATGTGTATGAGTGAGTATGAGTGAATGAGTTGAATGGATGAAAAGCTGGATGAGTTAATGATTGGGGGGAAAACAGGCTGGAGAGAGCTCCTTATATACAAAAGTATGAGGGATTTTAGCTCCAGGGGAAAGCACAACTGCCCTGCGAAATTGGTGCACAGACCTGCACATACCTATGATGTCATTGTGTGACCTATGATGTCATGCTCACAGACTTTATAAAAATAAAACATCACCTGATTGGTGCACAGATATTTTTATGGGTTTAAGAAGCACATGACCTGAGCACAGACATTATCTGAAAGTAAAATATCACAGACAGGGGAAAGGTATACTGTCACACAAACTCCCCAGTGAAACTTATATCCCTTGTAATTTCAGAAGCTGTGATGCCAAGAATGTAAGGCTTTTTAGCTACATATAGCACAGTTTGGTGTAAGTAGGGGAGTGTAATTAACATACATAGAAATCCCAGTTTCTGAAAAGTAAAATTCAAGAATTTCCCTTCTAAATTTTTAATTTTGAGCTTGGGTAGGAGGCACAACCCTTGAACCACTCCGTTTAAATAACATCCTAATACAGAAACTACATCTTGAAGCGGAGCATATACGGGTCACTCAACCCAGGAACTCTAACACGGGTGCCACAGATTTATTTACATGTCACACACAAAAGAAACAGAAAGAAATGATCCGTCTACCCCGTAGGTACTGTAGGCAAACGTTTTGTCATGGCGCTAGGATTTAACAGTCCATAACCAACCCAATGAGTATTTTTTGATGTATTTTTTCCACCCCTCTGGTATGAAATGCCATATCTCATATTCCTCAACCCTTTTCTGACCTGTAATGCTTTCTCCTCGCAGCAACCAAAAACTTCCGACTATTCTCCTCTTTATTTTACACAAACCTACATCTTCAAACGGAGCACATTCAGGGATTTCAAAAAGCAGGCATAGCAACAAGAAGTCTTGGCCACAAAACACACAAGCTAATTAAACTTGAATGAAGTAAATTAGGAAAGAAGGATTTTCAGAAATAGGAGTGGAGATGTAGATTTTAGGCAAAAAAAATGTGGAAAATAACTAAACAATTTGAGCCTAATCACGCCAGCTCCATAGCAACATTATGTCTAGGAGGTCTTTTTAGATTTTTGGATCAGCATTGAAGATTTTTACGAGATAATAGTTAAATTGATGATAATGGTCTATGGGATTCAAAATTTTATGAGGTCTGTTATTCTAAATTTTATGAGGTCTGTTATTCTAAATTCCTTTCACTTTGCTTCATCTTTCTTACATAAAATAAACAAAAAGAACAACGAAAAAATGAAAAAAACTCCTCACATTTTAATTTAGTGTCCTTAAACTAACTCTAATTTATTTCTCTCTTTCAAAAATCTCATTTTTTTATAAAGATATTACCCAGTTTTAAAAAGTATTTAGCAACATTATTTTTGGAGGTCGTTTCGGAAGTTTAAATAAAAATTGAGGATTTTTGCAAAATAATAGTTAAATCAATGATAATGTTCTATCAGATTCTAAACTTAGCGAGGTTTGTTATGCTAAATTTCTTTCACTTTGCTTCATCTTTCTTACATAAAACAAATAAAATTAAAAACCAGAAAAAAAAAAACTCTTCATATTTTAATTCAGTGTCTTTATACTAACTCTAATTTCTTTCTTTATTTCAAATATAGTATATGTTAATATAGAAATTAACCAGTTTTAAAAAGTATGAAGCTACATTACTTTTTGGAGGTCGTTTCAAAAATTTAAATCAGAACTGAAGATTCTTACAAGATAATAATTAAACCAATGATAATGCTCTGTGGGATTCCTAAGTTTATGAGGTTTGTTATTTTATATTTCTTTCACTTTGCTTCATTTCTCCTACATAAGATATCCAAAAAATAAAAACGAGCAAAATTAAAAAAAACTCCTCATTTTTTAATTCAGTGGCATTATGCTAACTCATATTTTAATTCAGTGTCTTTACACTAACCCTAATTTATTTTGTTCTCTCAAAAATAGTAAATGTTTCTCAAAATATTAACCAGTTATCAGAAAGTCACATTGTGCTCATGAATAGAAGGACAATAAATGGACTGAGAAAGTAACTTATATGTCACCGTATGATTCCTTAATGCCATTACACTACATCCACAAAAAAAGCATCAAACCCATAACAATAAAACATTCATAAGTGGGAACTAATCCTGGTTTTTTTGTTTTGTTTTAGAAGTGTGTATCATTTTGAATTCAATTGTAACTTGAACAGAGGAATTCTTACGAATCCGTATTTGGTAAGTCTAAAAAATTATATTTACACGTGAATTCATCTTGACTTGTCATCCGTTTTTGAATTTATTTTTTACTTGTCATCCGTTTCGAGAGAAATTTTTATAATATTTCTCCGATATTCAGACAAACCATCTTAATTAATGCTATTACGTTTGAAATCAAACTTCTTGGAAATAATAATTCTTATTATTATCATTCAGGCCAAACGATTCTATTAGTGATTCAAAAAATTTGCAATCTAACCCACAATTAATGAATAAATGCTACTTAGCATAAAGTAATGTAAGGCTCAGAGTTTTATGTTGATGTTCCTTTATTGCAGCAATATGATAAACACAACTTGATAGAAGTAAAT
>JNCO01001364.1:0-22731 GCA_000785685.1 Uromyces viciae-fabae | reverse complement strand
GTTGACCTTGAACAAAAGAAGGAGAAGTATATTCAAGGACAAGATGGGCAATCATCAACTCCAGCAACAACATCCAATCTTGCCTATCCCATTATTTTGCATATAAAAGATTGGACATGAGGATTGGTTTTGCCCATTGCTCTAAAAACCTTCCCTTCACTAGTTAATTGCTATCCAACAAAGTCCCAAATGTCAAGCTATGATAGTTTATCCCATGCTACTTTTCAAATTTTCTCAAACCGTCTAATACAGGTACAACATGAAGATCTTGAAGATGAGAGACTGAAAAGGATAGATAGGAGAAGAAAGCAGAAAAAGAGACACAGAAAAAGAAAACAGAAAGAAAGAAGGCACCGGGAAGCCCTTGAAAGATTTAAGTAAGCTTCTCCATGCATTCAAACACAACATATGGTTCCAAATTTTGACTTTGAATCTATCTTGTCTTCAAGTTCAGGGGACACCCAAACTTATTACACCACGAGTGGCTCTTTTCCAAAGCTCTGATTCTATAAAATTTGATGCTGTCTTTATTCATTATTTTGTGGCAATTTAACTTAAAAAATCTTTTCAATTGCGGAAATTATATAAATATATGAATTAAAAAAAATATAAATATAAATTTTTAAAAAAGTACAGCAGTTAGATCATTCTTCCTGTGATGATTGTCCTTTAATTTTCCACAAGTGCTTGACGAGATCATTCCTTAATTGATGATGAGCAACATAATCTTGGAGATTTTGGAAATTTTGAATAAAATGAGAAAAATTGGCTGATTGTGATCGACTAGGCTGTACAAGAACGCTATTAGAAAACATATCAAACTCTAGATCGTGTGGGATGTCACGTTCATCCTCCACAATCATATTGTGGAGGATGACACATGTTGTCATTATTTTGTGCAAATTAATCTTCCTCCACGTTTGGGCAGGTTGAGCTACAATCGCAAATTGGGCCTGGAGTACACCAAAGGCCCTTTCAACATCCTTCCGAAGGGCTTCTTGCATTTTTGTGAAGTGCTGTGGAAATATAGGAAAATTCAAATTAATGAGTAATAAGCAGAAGGAAAGTGAAAATAATCAAAAAATAAAGATGTACCTTGCGCTCCAGCCCTTGTGGCTGGGAGATAGTCTTGACCAGAGTAGCATAATCTGGATAAATACCGTCAGCAAGGTAATAACCTTGATGGTATTCATTACCATTGAAAGTGAACTGACACCTGCGGCCGACACCGTTGAGTCAATTGGTGAAGAGGGGGGATACATCAAGAATATTGATGTTGTTGTTGGCCCCAGGGATACCAAAGAAACAATGCCAAAACCACAAGTCCTGGGAGACAACAGCCTCCAGGACCACAGTGGCTTCCTGCAGAAAAAATGCAGGAAGTCAGAATTCATTGAAATATAATTTAAAAAATAATGGACAGTAAAAATGAATGATGCTCAAACGCTCCTTGCCTTGAAACTGGCCTTTCCATGCTGCTGGGCAGTTTTTCCAACCCCAGTGCATGCAATCCAAAGACCCAAGCATCCCTGGGAAGCCACATTTAGAGTTGATGGCCAGTATTCTCTTGAGGTCTTCTTCATTTGGATATTGTAGGTACTCTACTCCATAAATCTCCAAGATGGCTTCACAGAAATGGTTGAGGCTTTTGATTGTGCTGCTTTCACCCATACGTAGATATTCATTGTTTGAATCTGCTGCAGTTCCATATGCCAGCATGCGTAGGGCTGAAGTAATTTTTTGAAGGGGGTTCAGCCCAGGCCGGCCTAGAGCATCGTTCCTCTGGACAAAATATCGATCGTGAGCCTCAACGTCGCGGGCTATCCTCCAAAAAAGTGGTTTGTGCATTCGGAATTGTCGGCAAAATAAATAATCACTGTACACAGGGGAGTCAGAAAAGTAATCTTGATAGAGTTGCGCATAGCCAGCTGCAAAATTTCGTGGTAAGTTTTCAGATCGTCCTGATAATGATCCTCCATGCTTTGGGGTTGATTCTTGATCTTCTTCTTCCATTAGCATATGCACTAAGTCCAATACAATTGTTTGGGTCATTCTTGAGCTTGAAAGTACAGCCCCCTGAGTGGAAAGGATGTAGTCCCAAAGCTTTTCTTTGTTTTTCATGATCCTGCTGTCTTTGATTGAGAGCGGTTTCTACATGAAAACAAATAATAATAAAATAACCAACAGTTGTTGAAAAAAATTGAAAAAGAGGAGGTACAGGATCAGCAATTTATCAAAAAAAATAAAAATATATATACGTGTGTTGAAAAAAATAAAACTGTTGAAAGGAAGAACTCACCTGCTGCTGTGTTTGATTTGAGAGTGGTTGAATTGTTGAAGAAACAAAAATTGAAAAAAAAAAATGTTGGGGACCCGGGGACAGGTGTTTCACAGGCCTTTTACACCCCAGTCTACCTCCTTGCGGTGGGGAAATACTGCAAATGAATCTGTGAAATCAAAATTTGGGAATGCACCCGCGGCTTTTACACTCGCAAAAATACACCCCACGGTGGAGTTGCTCTAAAGGTATGTAAGTATTCTTAGAGGAGGGAATGTCCAGTGAGACTTTGGATATTAATTCTCTCATGATCAGATAGGGGGAAAACACTGAGGAGAGAGCTCCTTATATAGACAACTGGGATGAAAAACAGGGTACAACAAAACAGGGTGTCAGAAGTTCATACAGTGCACAGACATGACATCAGTACTAGTGTATCTTATCTTATCTCCTTTCAGAAATGTGGGCTAATCCCTTTTGAAAAAAGTGGGGATTGTAATATGAGGTCAGAGGCTTTCTAAACATGTGTGAGTGTGTGTGGATCCTGTGGTAGTTGAATAGGTACAGTAAATGAGGCCATAGCCTCTTGTCTATGAAACTTGTAGTGGATATGTGATAGTAGATATGGATTATGTGATATTTGTTATGGTTTATTGACTTATATATTATTTTGTGATGCATAAAGCTGTATTATTGTTTTTTGATAATGTTGTGAAATATTTCTAAGTACCCTTTTTAAGTCTTCTGCCTTGAGTAGCTCTTCAACTAGTGGAGTTATTGATATGGCTTTGGTGAGTGACTAGGGGTTACTTTGGGTGTAAAATCCATTTCTGCAATAAAACTAAAGAATTCCTGCTCCTTCAGGGTGAAATAATAATTTTTTTATTGAGTCCACTTTAGAGTACCACATTGTCCCCATGCTTCTCAATCTCATGTGGAGACGGTTGCTGGCCTTTATATTGCAAAGCATTTGATAACGCTTTTGATCCAAAGCGAGGTGGTGGTTGATGAATTTTATTGATCAGTATTGGATTATTCAAAGATCCAAGAGCCAATACACTCTTGAGTTTTTGAATTGTGTGACTGAGAGTTTTAGGAGTAGGTATGTTATTAGTGTTGTTAAGTCAAGAGTCCAAGTTATTAAGAAAAACATTCTCATCACAATTGCTTGATGCTTGAATGAAAGATTGCAATATTAAACTCAAGAATTCTTTGGTTTTGATGTTTTGCTGTGTACAATCAGATACAAAAGCTTGATACTTAATAAGCACTGGAAGGTTGGAATTGGGTAGAGGTTGTTTGGCATAAAAATCTCTAAGTGGATGAATCAGGTCAAGCTTATGGTGTTGGTCTGTTTGCTGGAATTGTATGCAAATGGTGTTGTGTAGGTTTTGTGGTTGCTTATAGTCATCAAATAGTGATTGGACACTAGTGTTGAGTGTAGATCACAGTAAGACTACAATTGCCGTTTCATTGTCATTGGTCAATCTAGTGAAGTTGGCTGATAGATCTAAAAATGTGTTGTTTTTGAACACAAAATTGAGGGTGTTGTTCACAGCCCTCCTCCAAGCGATGAAGTTCAAACCATCATATTGGGGAGGAGCGTCTTTGGAATTCAGGGATTGATGGAGAGAAAGGGGATCCTTGAGGAATTGCTTTTTAGCATGTGAGGTAGTAGTGGTTGTGCCATTGTTTGGCAGTTCTCAGGTAGTGGAGGTTGTAGGTTTGGTTTCAATTAGATGTTCTATCATAGTCATTTTTCCATCAGATGACTTGATGAATTGATTCATCTGCTGGATAAGACTGTTGAGGCTATCAGTTAGTGTTTTCATGTGACTATACATGTACACTTGGTCAACTTTGCCATGAGCATTGACACTATCGTTCTGTTCCCCTGATCCACTAGGGGCATTAACCGGTGTGCTTGTGCGGGAGACACCAGTCAATTGTGATTTTTTGTTTTGATTTTGGTTGTTCACTCATATCGGTAGAAATGGCTTTTAACCTATTGGATCTTATGGATAAGAAAAGATTCACAAACCGGATTAGATTTCAAAGATGATGAAATAAAAAGATGAATGATAAAAAATGAGAAACTATACCTTATGGATAAGAAAAGATTCACAAAGCGGATGAAGATCTTTTCTTACCACATAATTTGGATGTTTAAGTATTACATGATTATGTAATATAGATAAAATGAGAAACTATACCTTATGGATAAGAAAAGATTCACAAAGCGGATGAAGATCTTTTCTTACCACATAATTTGGCTGTTTAAGTATTACATGATTATGTAATATAGATAAAAAAAAAACATAAGATAACTATGGTTATACAATAGATTCTATGGAAATAAAAGATAAACAGATAAAAAATGAAAAATATAGAAAAATACACAATGTTACTAATTAATAATACTCAACAGATACAGCTGTAGTGTAGCTGTAGGGTATCTCAAGATCAACTACAGCAAGAGAATTTCTGTTAGTTGCACCCAAGTTAAACTAAAATTCAGTGTAACTTGGAAAATTTGGGAACTAACACTACAGGAACCCAATGAAAAAAAAATTCATTATGTTACATGGTAGCATATACTTTTACATTTACTTTTGCAAAAACTAGTGCATGAGCCAAAAATTTGCAAAATTAAATGTAAAAGCAACTTTTTTTTCTTCCCAATGGATAAATATTTTATCCCACATTCCAATAAGGTTGAAATACATGTATTAAAATTTTTAGCTCATATTTCCCCATTAACCATCTTTTTATAGGTTTTATTTGATTGTGTACTCCCTAAATAAGGAGTACTTCAACATATTTTTTGGAGCTAAAAAGCTCAGAAGGAAGAAGGGGTGCCCAGGAGGTAGTCAAAACAATTTGGTAATTTTTGACACTTGAAAGTATCTTTTGAAAATATTTGAAAAAATTAAAAAACACTTGACAGCCTCTTGATATCAAGAAGTGGTGCACCACAGGTCTTGGGTGGTGCAAGAAAAAACCCCCTATTATTAATTTCTTTATTTTTCATAGATAATTCAACCTTGCTTGAATGTTCAATAAAAATTTGAGCCATGGGGAAGCATCAGAATCTTCTTTTAAAATTAATTTTTTGCAAAAAACTGGTGCGCACACCAGCATTTTGGAAATTACACTTAAGAGCCACTTATTTTCCTTCCCTTTGGCTGAAATTTTTATCCCATACTCCAACAGGATTGAAGTCCATGTATAAAATTTTTGATACATATCTCCCCCATTAACTATTTCTTTATGTTTGTATTTGATTTGGTGTACTCCCTATATAAGGAGTATTCCTTGTTTTTTTTGGACCAAATAAGTTCAGCAAGTGCAGCAAAGGCTTTCAGGAGGCAAGAAAAGAATTTTTGGTAATTTCTGAACAACTCAAATTATCTTTAAAATATATTTGAAAAAAGATAAAAAGATCAATCTCCTCCTGACTTCAAAAGGTGGTGCACACCAGGTTTGGGTGGTGCAAAAAAAGTTCCATTAATAAAAATCTTGTAAACAATGAGAGGAATGATGTAAACAAAAAATCACCGACCATTGAGAATCTTTTAGCTTCCCAAATTTTCCTTTGCCTAAATCACTTGGTATACACCCAACTTCCAATGGAAGTAAAATATCTTGGAAGGCTTTCTTGGAAAAATATATTTTCTTTTTAGTGAAGCGTCCGCCAGTTTCTGCATTTATTTCAACATTGCTATCTTCATTATGATGATAATCATTGTCTTCCTCAGCATTTTACTTATCTTTGTCATTGTTATCATTATGATGATAATCATTGTCTTCCTCAACATTTTCTTTATCTTTGTCATTGTTACCTAGGGCTTATCTGGGTTGCTTGGCTTGCCAACTGGAAGAAGGTCTTTGTTGTCTGCTTTGTTCAAAATGAATCCCCATCTTTCTCAAAAGTGATTCATTAAAACTCCCTCCAGTTTACCTCCAATTCCATGTGCTTCACTGGATTAGAATGTCTGAGACAATTCAATTATGAATAGCGGAATAAATTGGAGATTAAAGTTGCATGCTGAAAAATTTGTTGCTTGTGATCACATTTACGATACCGGTGCAGTGAATGTCAATTAAGGCAACTCAAGTTCTTTCCAATTCAAGTTTGTGTTGGAGTTGAGTAAATTACTATGCTATGTTGCAGCAGGTTTCCACAGTGCATCCAGTTAAAATTGTCTACATGTTGCTGGTTTTAGTTCCATTTATTCACCATTAAAAAAAAGGGATCTGCCTGGGTACTAGGGCTGCCGCCCAAAAGGCCGGGGATCAGATATTCCCAGGCCCTTTGGACACAGTTATTGGGAAGCCTTTAATGATTTCTTAGCATTGGTTATGGGTCAGATATGGTGGGTGTTGCGTACCAGGGTGCCTCAGCTCCTCCATTGGGTATCTGACAACTTTTGGGCTCAATTTATTTTTATGTTTTTCTCTCAAAAAAATGATTTCATTTCATTTTTTGCCTTGACATTTTTTTTGTTTCAAAACAATCATTTCAATTTCATGTATTTTTAAATTTATATTATAAACTATTACTAGCTTGTATCAGTGAAGATAATAATAATAATATATTTATTCTTCATTTTTTGTTTTATTTTTATAAACTAGTTGAGACAAGATACAACAGCCAAGAGAAAAATTATCCTTATTTCCCCACTTCTCCCAACTCCATTTGCTGGCTAACAACCAAATTTCATCGGATTGTCTTGAGGTCTGATTTGCCCACTGCTCCCAACTTCATTCCCTGGCTGACAACCAAATTACCAACTATCATTGGATTTTATTAAGTTTACATCAATTTACCACAGATAGAGCATATTCCTTTCAACATATGTATGTAAAATCCTGTTTAATTATTGTATGCAGACTATTGTGTACTGTCATATTTGCTACATGTGTTGTGAATGACTTGTGTAAATGATTAAGTTGATTTGACTTGATTTAATGTTGATGTAATAGAGGTTGGAAGATGCTTCGAGTGACTGATTTAGATAATTGATTGATTCGCTTGATGTATCTCTACTAGTAAAATAAAAAAGTTACTTTTTGTTTTAAACTATAACCTTTAAATTCCACAACTGTTCAGGGTCTAAATTTCAAGATGCAATGCAATGACCCCAGGAAAGACGTAGTATGTATCAATGTATCAACACTGTGCTAATACTACCCATCATGTAAGCCCATTGTGGTTACAGCCTCCACCAAACACCAAGAAACACTCATGCTATTGATTATCAGCCCACTGCCATGATGTCAACATTATAAAGGTTCTTTTTCTGAAATTGCGCCGAACTGCTTTAATGATGAACTGATTGTATGATGAACTGATTGTATGATGAACTAATTGTATGATGTCACATGCAGCAGGCGCTTTGGGGCAATTTGTGGGATGGAAAACTTATGTAATGGCTATTTGAGACCTGGGTTCTGACCAGTATAAAGATAGACTCTGATGCTGTGAGGTGATCATGTTGAATTGGATGTCATCACAGTTAAGGAAAAGAAAGAGAAAAAAGTCCGCAGTTCCTACATATATATTTACTCTTGAGATTACACTAGAAAAAGAATACAATGAGATGACGACGAAAAACGAAAGAACGAGCGGTTGTGAAGCAACATAAAATATGATGCATGTCAAGCAATCGGATTCAACATCACACCAGAAAAAATGAGATATCATGCGATGGTATGGCACATACTACCAACCAGTGACTACGTGGTTTTTCCGGTGTATATGAAACAAACGTAAAGAAAAAGTAAATGAAAAAAAAAAAATGAAAGTGCCGAAAAAGATCAAAGCTAAACTCCACTAATTCCAGGAAGAAAAGAAAAAAAGATTCAAAAGAGAATCAATAAATTAAATGAACTAAACAAAAAAACAGTACTATTCAATCAATGGAGTTCCAAATAAATAAAGAGCTTAATTTAAATAAGAGATTTATTGTGAGATGAGATTCCATAAGATTGTCTTGCAGTCTGCTGATGATGGTTAAAGTCCCCCGACAAGTGTTTTGATCTCTTTCCTGTGACAATCGGCAATCGAACATCTGTATTGTGAGAGTAGCTACTACAAACCCAAAGTAGGGGAATAACTACTATAGCCAGCATAAGTAAACAAACTGTGACTCCAGCAAGAAAGAAAAGACATTCCGAGGAGACACGTAGAGCCTTTTCCAATCGAGGATAGTGTTGCATGAGCAAGTCGATGTGAACATGAATATAAACGAACGTGGTATAGAACACCAACAGATGTAAAGCGGTGGTAAATTTGAAATAAGACAACGGTGCGTTAGGACGTTTAGAAGTGCGTAACAACAGGTAACCAAAGGCCAATTTGAGAGTAATTCCACATGCGATAAGCAACGGAATCATCCCAGCAAGGGATTGCGATTGTCCAATTGTTACGATAAAACGTGATAAGAATACGCAGTTTGCTGGAAGTTCTGTTAATTCTGAGAGTGGCTGATCTGGATTGAGGGCAGGATATTCCATTTGATTGAAATTCAGACTGTTAGAGTTACAGAAGAGAATTCTTCCCGGTTGGTTGAAAGGAGTGGGAATTGCAGCCAAAAGAAACCGCAAGGTAAGAAAGTTGTCCATTGCAATACGGCACAACCACAGAGACATCACAGCATCCATCATAAGACACAGTCCAATTTGGGTGTTGCTCGTACGGCGAACAATGTTTGTATCGTCAATGGGGGCAGCAATAACCTTGTCATTTATTGGCCATTTTTCATCGAGGCTCCTGGGGAAGGTAACTTCGCTCGCGAGAGGTGAGGAAATCCTAGGGCGCCAATTAGCTAGAGGTGAGGTAAAAGTTGGTTTGCGTTGGCGGCGAGATTGTGATGATAAACGAGGCATACTGGTTGTAATGTTCTGTATGGCAATTTAGCGCGAGAACATTAGCTGAGATACAAACGAAGCAAGATAAAATAAATGCGGTACATACTTTAAGAGGCAAATATTTGATAAGTTTTTTTTGAGCTGCAAGCGGCTGAACAATTCAAACAAAGGCAAAGATAATTTTGATCAGGGTTCAAGAACAAAAGAGCTGGCCACATGAACGCAGCAAGGATGGTCAGACTATCAGTGTTCAAAATTTGTGGGAATTAGATGCGTAAGAGAAGGAAGATCGAAACCAACTTTTCGATGTTCTCAGACTTTCTGAATGGCTTGATACGGATTGACGCTTTGGTTATCAGTGAGATACTGAAGGATTCAAAAGGAAATTAATTTCTTTGATATCGTTTATGAAGAATCAGTTTTGACTAAAGGAGGGATATTTAAGAGTGTAGGACGTAAAGAAAAGCATCATTTAAAGCACAGTGAGAAACTAGCCTGGGTCTAGCTTGCTGGACGATATATACTACAAACATCCTGATTGAGGCTAGCGATAAAGGCAATGAACCTCGCTTGGGCCTCTTGAAGCGCTGACTCCAATGGAAGTGGTTCCTATCAACATGCGGGCTGGCACATTCCAAATCAATCCGGATGGGCCATGCCATGGCAAGGGCTTGAGAGCGGAGTAGAAGAGCTTGAATATTATTGTTCCGCCGAAAAAGTGTTGATACAAAGATCAAGACAAGGAAGTCGAGATGTAAGCTCATGAGCACTTCCAAACCATCTCAAAGCTCTCAGACGGATGTATGCTATGTTCCGGTTTTCCTTTATTTTCAAGCCGAACCCAATGAAAGCTAATCAAAAAACTGCAGTATGCCAAGAATCAAGGCAGCCACAGTACTGGTTGCAAAAGCAGAGTGGCGTTTAGATGAGCTTCAGAGCAGGATGAGGTGTCGATGGGCAATCAACGTGAGACCAGTTCCAATCCCCCTCTCAAGAAGAAAGGTTCTCCATGATACACCCACTAAATCCTGGTTGCTTTCTTCCCTTTCAGTTGATTCATAGAGTTCATTTTTCTCTGTGAGAGTGCCATCCGTGTGGTCTAGACCCAACAAATCGTGACTTGACTCTTTTATCCTACTGTAATTATAAACTGCCAGTATTTGTCTGGAAAACTGTCTGAGATAGTAAGGCTGTTTTAAAATATGGGAAACCTTGGACAAATGGTGTCAGCACAAGTCAAGTGGGTATGTAATGGGATCAAAATCATCAAACCCAGAGCATTCTGGCAAATTTTAATGGAACGGTGACCCGCGTTGTGGATAATATCTTGACAAGTCAAGGATGAGTTGCATGTTTGAATGTTTTTTGTCTTCACCAATTAAGTTAAACGAGCAAATTTTCAATAAAAGCATATAAAAACAAAATGGAAATGGAGATGCCGTCGTTAAACTTTTTTTTTTTTTTTGGTATTTTGCAAAGGTCTTCATGAATACCGTTTGATTTCATTGATAACTGCTAGTGTGGCGGAGACTGATTTGGCTTTACACCAAACTCGTCCGTTCATACCAATACTGACTTCAAATTTATGTCTTGCTCCAGTTTGTGTAAGAATCTTATGTGGTGGTGACAATAGTCTAATGTTATTTCCATCATCAAATGACAAAATATAGTAGAGGGATTGTTGAGTTAATTTAGCGTGATATTCCGAGTTGATTGAATTTTATGAAGAGGAAAAAAACTTAACTGTCTGCAATATGAGAGATCAAGGTCACGGATCAACATGCCCCCGATCATTTCGCCATATCCATCCGCTTTTTGATTGGCTGGGTTGATGCACTCAATTTCTGTTTCTGTATGGCTTAATGCTAAGCTTACTCTGGCATAAACTACAGTGCCAATCTGAAATAGTTCGACATATGAGTAAATAAAACGAGTTCTTGAAAATTGATGTTGGTAAAATAAAAAAATAAAAAAAGCTATCTCGGATTATGCAAATGAAAGAAATTGAATAAAACGTAGGTTTTGGATTCGCAAGATAGCTGCTTACTTTCAAATTTGGTTTTGTTCTTTTTGTTGCTCCTTCAAAGGCCAATGCACTCAATGAGGCAGGCTGTGAAGTGCCGATGTCTACCCTATAGCCATCAGCATTTTTAGCAATAATGATACCGATCACTGGGTCACCAAGTGCAGCTGCATACTTGAAAGTGCCAGAAGATTATTGTTTTTAGAATCAACCAATTTTTACTGGACCCTACGTCGAGATATAGACGAAAAGCTCACACGTCTTAAATGTCCTTGTATCCAATGTTGCTGCTCATGTGAAGAACGGGATTGAGTATGACCATGAAGTCCGAGCCGAGTGACGAGTAATGACTGTTTATCAACTATCGCAGATGAAGTTGGGGAGGGCAGCACGATCAGACCAGGACCAACTTTCAGAGTTACTGTGGGTTCTTGTTTTCGATCAACCGGAATCTCATCTCCTGGCATCATAATCTGCAGACAAAGGAAGCATTGGATTAAAAACCCGAAAATCTTTATGGAATCTTATCAAAGTTGAAAAAAACGGGCTCACTTTGTTCCTCTGGTCGTTGATGGATGCCATATCGATGTGCTACAAGGCGATGGTTGGAAAGTCGGGATGAAGCTTTGCTGCTCGAGTGAGCAGAAAGTTGAAGAGTTAAGGCTGCCTGCTGCATTGGGCGTCGCTGCCGACACTTGAGTCTCCCAAGTTCAAGTTTTCGCCAATTGGGGCTAATTTTGAGCCCCTTTTGTCCTCCAGATTTTTCCAAAAACCACACATTTGATCACAAGGATTTTAGAGATAATAAAAATAAAAAAAAAAGACTGAGCACAATGAACACTAATTCCAATTGCATGACTTATCCGAAGCTTGTAATTGATGCAAATTATTATTACTATTAATTATTCTTGTTGTTTTTCTGGTTCATTTCTCCACTCTCATCCTTCCATCTTTTCTTCACTCTATTCTTATCTCATTTAAAATAATAATAAAAATAAAAATTTATACATAAAATTAAATAAAATAAAAATATAGTTCAGTCTAGATTACTCTATTGGCCAGTTAGTAAGTTCAGTTAGTAATGTTTCTCATTGATGTGTGGTGATCTTTGAGAGTTATCAATGCTATGTTGATGTGTAGTTGTCAACACAGTAAAATATTATATTAGGGTTGATGTGTAGTTGTCAATCAAGTAAAATTATTTTAGTTTTGTTGATGTGTAGTGCTCAACAATAAAAAATAAAAATTATAATATGTTTAGTAGTATTATAATTACATAGTCTATTAATTAGTTTAGTTTACAACTGTAGTTGTGTTGTTCCATCTTTCCATGTGTAGTAGTGGGAGGTGATATTCTGTTATTAGGACGGTTCACAATAGAACCTTGTCAGCAACTTTTTTTTTTGAAATCAGAAAAAGCTTTGCATTTGCCCATAAATCTTTGCTGATTTGGCCCAGAATTCTTCGAGCATCAGCAAAGAGTTGCCCTATGGAAACATGCTGGAGCTCTCGCTGATGTTACTCCTCACCCCACCTCTCTGATATCACCCCTCCTTTTTTTTTCTATTCCAACATCACTCCCCATCATTTTTCTCAAACTATGCGACGATTATCCAACAGGCAACATGCAATTCAAGTACTATTCACGGCATTTGTTTTTATGGAAATGGAAGAAAAAGAAGACATCATTTACCAAGCTCTCAAGATTCCAACTTTATCTTCATCTATATCTTGTTTTATATTTCCAAACAGTCCCATGTTTTTGACCTTCTTTTTGACGAAGCAAATGAAATATCAGACCTCCTTCAAGAAGTTCTATCTCATTGGTTTGGATTTTTCTACTTTTTATCTTAAAGTATTTGAATTTGATTAAAAAATACTAATTGGGTTTTTTTTTGTTTAAAACAAAACAGATATTTGGAGCGGGGTCCTCCAATTCTTCGGGACGAGTTTGACCTTGCCAAGTTGTTTGATATGCGGGATTCAGACTTTAAACAATCTGCCCGCATGTCAAAATCTGCATTTATTTTCCTTCTCAGTATTATTTGGGACCACGAAGTTTTTCAATCAAACAGTTTTAGACCACAACTGCCATTACCTCATCAACTCGCTCTGACGGTGGAGCGACTTGGATCAAATGGAAACGGGGCCTCAATTGGCTGTTTTTCGCGAAATCTTAATGTTGGCCGTACCAAGTTGTTTGATATGCGGGATTCAGACTTTAAACAATCTGCCCGCATGTCAAAATCTGCATTTATTTTCCTTCTCAGTATTATTTGGGACCACGAAGTTTTTCAATCAAACAGTTTTAGACCACAACTGCCAGTACCTCATCAACTTGCTCTGACGGTGGAGCAACTTGGATCAAATGGAAACAGGGCATCAATTGGCCATTTTTCGCGAACTCTTAATGTTGGCCATGGTACTGTTGTCAAGGTTTCTCAAAGAGTTCTCAAGGCAATAACCTCTCTAGGCTCTATCTATGTCAAGTGGCCTGAAAAAAGACGGTGTGAGGAGATTGGAGAAGTTATGGCAAGTGAGGGATTCCCTAAATGTGTTGGCTTTGTCGATGAAACAACTATACCACTACATCAACGACCCGGCTACAATGGAGAAGTGTTCTTTGACCACAAAAGACACTATTCCATTAATTGCCAGGTCATCTGTGATTGTGATAAATCAATCATCGCTTTCATCACTGGGTGGCCTGGCTCATGCACTGATAGTAATGTTTATAAGAAGATGGCTCTATATAAGGATCCAGGCCGTTTTTTTTCTCCTGGTGAGTAAACAATTTAATATTCCCTTTTTCTTTTTCATATTGAAATTGCTGACTTGGTCTAGTTTATGATTTTTTTGTCATATAACTAGGTCAATACTTGATAGCCGATTCAGCTTATGCTCTCAGCAGTACTGTCATTCCAGCATACAAAGCACCAACAGCCCACTTAAAAATCAATACCGAATTTAATTACTGCTTGGCGAAGTCCCGCGTCCGAAATGAACACTCAATAGGTATTCTCCAAGGAAGATGGGCCTTGTTAAAAGAAATGCGGCTACACCTCTACAAACCAAGCCACATGCAGGAATATATCATTTGGATATATTCCTGTATTATCTTACACAACATGTTGGCGGACCTTAGTGATCAGTGGGACCAATTGGATTATGAAGCTGAGCTAGGTGAGCTCAACTCATTAGTTACTGCATCTAGTCACATGGAAAATGAACATTTTTGCAGTGCAATCAAGAAACATTGTGTAGCTCATAATTATTCTCAAGGTGTTTTACCAATCCCTTAGGTTTTGGATTTTTTTGTAAAAATTTTTATCAAAACACAAATTGTCACCAAAATAAAAAAAAAAAGATTCACCTATGAATCAATTTGACATTTAGGATAAAGGCGGGTACGTGAAAGAAACAGACCCGTTTGCCATAATACTTTTAGCTGCTCAACCACAGGCCTAAGGATCCAGTTTGTTTGTTCCAACAACAGTTCCTTTGGCCCCGGAGCAATCCCAACAACAAATATGTTTTCAGGCTTGTATCACAAAGTAAGCGGGAGAGAAAAGCAGACCATAATGATGAATGTGATGCTGGCATGTTTCCCGGCTTGGCGATTACCGTAAGGATTGATTCTGTCAAGAAACATACCAAATGTGAGATTTTTGGATTGGGTTGTGTAAGGCTTTTGATCAGGACCCAATTGGAATGAATTGTTGAGGATAAAAAAAAGAAAGGATAAGGGAAATATATATCTTGTGCAATGGGAATGGCAAGATAGGAAAAAAAAAGACTTCAGGAGTTTGATAGTTTTCAACCAGACAACATAGAGTACTATTGAGCATATGCACATAAACTTTTGGTTTTATCCTAGCTTTTTGACTCCACATCTCACCTCTAAAATTTGAGATTCTATAGCAGATTTAGGCACACACATATAAATCATTAAAATTTGTCCAAGTCTCTTTTTTCTTTTTTTTTTTTTCAAAAAAAGAAAGAAAAAAAAAACTGTTCAAGTAATTAAAAACTCACAATAATAAGTACAATTACTAAAAAAAACAAGTTCTTTGAATTCACCAAGAGCAGGAAACAAATCTTCTAAATCTCAAATTGATATACTCTAAATATTCCCCAAATAACATTGTTAATACATTGAAAATGACAATATATAAAGGTCATGAACCATCAAATCTAATGGGTTCTGTCCAGTCTTTCACCAAACAGACACCATTGGATGTGATGAGCCATGACTTAATCCATTCACACAATTGGGTTGAAAGATATGAAGTTTATTATAGTGGAAAATTACATAATTGAATTCACTTACATATTTAAAAAATTTATCTAAAGATTCTACAAATACCTATAATTTATAAATAAACATTTGTAAGTTTGATTGTTTGAATATTTTCTTCTCTTCCTTTATTTATGAAAAAAAAAAAAAAAAATGATGAGACTAAACTTGAATGAAATATAATCTCGCCAGTTGGTAATCAGACTGATTGAAAACAAAGAAAACCAGAAGTTAGCATAGTTACAATCATTTTTAAAAAAGATAAAAACAATGAGACTAAATTTGAATTAAATTTAATTAGCATAACTGTATTTTTTTGTAAAAAAAATAAGAATGATGAGACTCAACTTGAATTACTTGAATAATAGCTAGTTGATATTCGGAATAATAAACAAGAATGACAAATAAAAAGTTTGCTTAGCTGCAATAGGATTTTTTATAAAAAAAATAAAAATGATGAGACTCAACTTGAAAAACATGAATTATAGCTAGTTGAGATTTGGGATGATCAACAAGAAAGACAAAGAAAAAGATAGCTTAGCTGCAATAGACCAAACCGAGGTCAAGTTTGAGATATATGAATTTTAAAGACATGGATTGGGAGAGTCCGATTTTTAGAAGATAAAATGGGATCAAGGTTGATGTGTTCCATTTGTGAAACCATAGATGAATCAAAACCTGGGGCAGGGTCAGTTCATATTGGTAAAAAATCTTCATTATCCATTTCTTTCATGAGACAAACTGTTTTTTTATAAAACAAAATAAGAGAATACTTGTTTGATTTGTTTCCAAGTGAGGAAAACAAGATCATTTCTTTTGGATTTGTTTCCAAGTGAGACAATAAAACAAAAATAAAACATATAGATGCTGATCATTCTGTTCAAAAAAAAATGGAAAAAACAGTTGTCAAAAGAAATTCATTCTTTCATACATGCAAAAATAATAATGAATCATACCCACCAGAGTAAACTATGTGCAACAGACTGGCAATTTCATGAGGACTCTTCCCCTCATTCAACAATTTCTGCATCATTTCCTTCTTCTCCTTACGAAGATCCACCAGATCTTGGCGACGTTGTTCTCCTTTCTGTTGTTGCTGATCATATTTCTCTTGTTCCCAGGTGAGCTGGCGTTCCAGAAAGTCAAATTTTCTTGTGGTTGTACTTTCAAAGGCTGAAGCTATTGACATTTTTTTTTTTTTTTTCATGTAGATACAGAGGGATGGGTCTTGGTTGTATCAGATGGATCAACATGGGGACACCGACGAGGACCATCAGTAACATTCATGATTGGTTCATTTGAGGTGGCTTGTGGAACACCCATGGAAAGTTGTGGAGTGGGATCAGCCTGGAAGTGAGTAGAGAAATTGTCATTCTCACCATCCAAGCGAGGCAGAATAGCTTCAAAATCTTGAGTTTCTTCCCAGCCCTCAATTAAATCTCCGGGGTCTTTGTTGTAGTTAGCATCATTGGCTTCAACTTGGAGGGAATGATCTGGCTTAGTTGAGTCAAATTCTTGCATGGCGGTCATGTTTGCCTTTTGACCAAATATGGTGTCCAATCTGTAGTAGCACGGGCACATATTCTCCAACAATGAGCTCAGTGTCGGCATCCCATCCCCCTCTTGAATACCTGCTCCAGTATTTTCTTCAAATGACTTTGCCTTCAACTATTTTTTTTTGTATGTTGCAAAGCGTTGCTGTAGTTGTTGTCCAGTAAGGTGAAGATTTTTATTTTGATTATTCATGTGTATTGCGAACACATCAAAGGCTGCACCCTTTGTTAGTTTTTGGGACCCAACAGTTGTCTTTGAACCATTGCCAAAGAGCTGCATAAAATTAGTTTGATTTTCGAGATATGAGCACAAATTCTCATAGTCCGTTAAGATGAACTGCGGGTTGGTGTCTTGTGTCCCAGGTGGAGCTTCCACATCGTTTGCAGCAGTTGACTTTTGCTTGGGATCAGCAGGGGGATCAGTCTTCTTTTTGACATCTTTCTTCTTTGGGACTCGCTTTGATTTGGATGGAAATTTTGCAGGGGTTTGGACAGTTGCTGGTACAGGCCAAGAGAGACTAGTTTGAGGAGTAAGCTGTGATTCAGCTGATGGTTCTTGATGTGATCCAGAATCAACCACAAGTCTTGCTTCAGTCAGGTTTGGATCAATCGTTAACGGCATGTCTAAGTTAAACAAAAGATAAAAAAAAATCAGTTAGCCACATAACATAAAAAATCAAAAAAAAAAAAAAAAATCAAGCACCAAGAAGTGATACGGAAAGAAATTGGAAGATTAAAAATGGAATATAAAGAAAAAGTAGTAAAGAACTTTGGAAGTAGTTGATGCCAATGACGGAGAAGAGGATGGATGTGATATGGGAAGGGGGGGATATGAGATCCTGTGATATCAGGGGATATGGCGGGATGGGGTGATGTGCTTGTTTTGGGGAAAGTGTTTGCTGACCTGTTTTTGAAATCAGCAACCAATTTTGGTTGCTGATTTAGTTTTGCTGATTTCAAGTGTTTGCTGATTTCTAAAAACTTTGACCTGAAATCAGCAAATAAAAAAATTGAACTCAGCAGGCGGAATTGGCCATTGTGATCTGTCCTATTGTAAAATGTCAAAAATCTGTGACATTGTTTCTTCTTTCTTATATAAGTGGCTTGTTTTGATTAGAAATAAAAACTTATTGAGTTGAGCTTCTTTTAATCTAAAATTAAACTAAGAAAAGGTCCCCCTGCTCCTCTTTCAAAACTATCCTTCTCCTCTGCAAATATAACATCATCTCAAAAGCCTCAAATTACAACCATTCTGAAATGTGTTATGAATTAAGAGATACTTTTTTATTACATTTTTTTTCATTTCATGGATGGGCTTGGAGCCAAGATCTTGATACCTTACAGTGACCCCCAATATTGTTGAACATTCTTGCATTCCTTTTGAGAAAGCTACAATAAATTTAGGGAATTGATTTCCGCACACGGTCAAACCGCGTTTACACATGGTTTTGGACCGCCAGGGGACGTCAGATTTTTTTTTTTTTTCAAATATTTTTAAAAAATACTTTTCATGGTTTTAAAATTACCAAAATTTTTTCCTAGTATCCTGAGCCCCCCTGCTTCATATTCTGAAGTTTTTAGAGCCAAAAAAAAAATGGAAGTACTCCATATATAGGGATTACACAAAATAAATAAAAAAATGAAAAAAAATAGTTAGTGCGGGAAATATGGGCTAAAAATTTTATCACATGTATTTCCACCCCCTATATATGGAGTACTTCCATATTTCTTTTGGCTCTAAAAACTTCAGAATATGAAGCAGGGGGGCTCAGGATACTAGGAAAAAATTTTGGTAATTTTAAAACCATGAAAAGTATTTTTTAAAAATATTTGAAAAAAAAAAAAAAATCCGACGTCCCCTGGTGGCCCAAACCTGTGTGTAAACGGGGTTTGACCGTGTGCAGAAATCAATTCCCTAAATTTATTGTATCTGTATTGGAATTACACAGTTTTTGGAAAACTGTATTGTATCTCATAACAGGTACATGAGAAATGCATGTATTTTGATATGATACAGCATGTATTTGGCCCAATACCCTCTGGAGTACTTCCATATTTCTTTTGGCTCTAAAAACTTCAGAATATGAAGCAGGGGGGCTCAGGATACTAGGAAAAAATTTTGGTAATTTTAAAACCATGAAAAGTATTTTTTAAAAATATTTGAAAAAAAAAAAAAAATCCGACGTCCCCTGGTGGTCCAAAACTGTGTGTAAACGGGGTTTGACCGTGTGCAGAAATCAATTCCCTAAATTTATTGTATCTGTATTGGAATTACACAGTTTTTGGAAAACTGTATTGTATCTCATAACAGGTACATGAGAAATGCATGTATTTTGATATGATACAGCATGTATTTGGCCCAATAGTATTGTATTGGACCCAAAAATAAACAGTTTTGAAAAAACATGTATTGTATCTGATAACAGATACATCACCAGCATACCCAACCATGATTTTCATGGGAAGACCCCATGAAAATCACCCCGCCAACCCAGTTCCTTTGGTTGGCTGTGGTCAGGTACTCAGTAAAACTGGGATTTCCTGTAACTGCATCACAAGAGATTCCCATGAAAATTTTTCATTTTTCTTGGAAACCATCCCAGGAGGCTCACCACTTGTTGTTGCTTTTCACAGGAAGCTCCTGGCGAAAAAATGGTATGTTTCCTGGAAAATTACCGGGAAATACACTGAAAAAATCCTGCATGCTCATGGGGTACAGCCTACAGGCTCAGACCTGGCTGAAAATTAAGAATTTTAATGATGATCAAAAAACAGGATTTTCTTTCATTTCTATGGGTTTAATTGGTCACACAAGGAAAACAAAGGAAAACACCATTGAAAAAAAGAATTAAGACCAAAAGAAGTAAAAATAATGAGACCAGCACGATTGTGAGAAAAATATAGAACTCTTAGACAATTCCAAGTAAGTGAGTTTTCAGCCTGGGGCTTCGGACCAGGAAGCAGTGGAATCAGACCTAGAGGATAAATGAGACAGTAAAAATGTGAGCTGATTGCAATGTGTCCTTTTAAATTAACTGGCAATTATTATAAAAAAGATTCATGCTGGCGTGTGCAAATGAAATGCTCCAATCATAATCATCCACCATCTACAGATATTTCACAAAATCCAGTCAATTTTAAAATCCCACCAGACCAAAAAGAGACTATTAAAAAAACTCACTGAAGCAGGTCTTAAAGCATTAAAAATAAAGAATGTTTTACTCTAAGATTCTAACAGTGCAATCCAACCATCACTTCAAACAATTTAGAATCAGCGTACCAAGCTCAGAAAAGAATCATTAGAAGGGAAAAAGCCCACTGAAGCATTAGTTTTTAACCTTAGAAATGTCAATTTTCATCATTCAATTCTGAACAAAGATAGTCAAATTCCATCTTTATTCATTTCTCATCCTGAATCAATTAAAATGGCCAAAGAATTTCCTACCACTTTCCTAATGGACTGTAATTACAAAACAAATAAATTTAAAATGCCACTCCTTCATGTTGTACGTATGAATAAATTCATTAAATATTTCTCTGTTTGTTTCTTTTTATCTCTTCTGAGAACAAAGAAAACTATGCTTGGGCTCTTCAAGAATTTCATTCTATACTTGAAAATAATCATCCTAAAGTTATAGTAAAAGATAAAGAACAGGTGCTTATAAATGCTATTGAAGAAGTTTTACCAAATACACAACACCTTCTCTGTTGATGGATATTTCAAAAAATATTCAACTTCATTGTAGAAAATATTTGAAATCAGAAGAAGCTTGGAACATATTTTTTAAACACTGGAACTTTTTATGTGCATCTTCTTCAAGTTCAATGTACCAGCACAGTTTTTCTCAGCTCTCTCTTTTCTGGAACATTCCCACTTCAGAATATCACATTGAAAACTGTATTGGTTTAAAATCAAAATTTGTTTCTGATTTATGTGACCAAAAATTCCACTTTGGAAATAACAGCGCCTCTAGAATTGAATGTTTACACTCATACATCAAGTGTTTCATCAACAAACATTCTGGTTCTTTTAGTGCAGTTGTCAAACAGATTTTTCTAGCCATTTCTAATCAAATTCATGAGCGCCACATGGAATCAGAAATTCAAGCAGTAAAAACTCTGCAAGGCCTGCCTTCTTGTGTACTCAATCTTTCTGATAAGATTTCTAGTTTTTCACTTAGAGCAATTCATTCAACTTTAAAGTCTCAAGACAAATCAACCTCTTGTATCAATTTTAATTATTCAACTTCTAAGGGTATACCATGCGTTCATAAAGTAATGGAATATTTAAGCAAAAAAAAGACCTTTGAAGTGACTGGTTTTCATGAGCAATGGCATGTTAAAGATCTGGTGAGAAAATATTTTTTTTAATTGTTTTTTTTCCTTTTATATTTTTTGATAATATTTAATTAATATTTACTTGATTATATTTTACTTTTAGGAAGCTATTAAGGATGAAAGGGAAGCTCAAGAATATGATGAAAAATCTCTCAAATAAGAAAATGAAGAAGTGTATCTTGGAGAATTATTTGAGCAGTTTCAATCTTTCCAACCTGGTGAAAAAAAATTTATTTATCTCAAATGAGAAAATTTTTTGAAGGAAAATATAAACTTCAAGAATTCCAAGAGCCAAGATTTGACCCAGATAAACAATGAAGAGGTAGACCAAAAGGCGCTCCAAACAAATTTTCATCTAATTCTCACAAATCAACTACTTCTAGTCAATGTGATCCTTCTGGATTTGAATATTCTCAGCCAAAGAGACGAAGGGGAAGACCCCAGAAGAAATTTTTTTTAAATAAACCCAAAAAAAATAATAGAAAAAGGAATCCAAGTGAGGAGATTGAAGAAGAGGTGATTAGTAGTTTAATTTTAATTTTTCTAATGTTTTATTAAATTTATTCAGATATGGGAAACAGGATCCAGTTTAAGCTCAGATGGTGAGCTTCCTGAAGATGGAATTTTTTGGAACCATCAAAACTGTGAGTGATATTTATTATAATGTGTTGTTCTCATTTAATTATTCTTTTTGTTTTTTAATCTTTTTTTTTTTTTGAAAACAGCGCTCAGGAAAGGTTTTATCAAAAAGAGTATTATCTACTTCAAAGGAAAAGAATCTTTCAAAAAAGCAGAAGACAGTCAAATTTGAAGATGAAGATTTTTTTAAAGATGAAGAGCAAGACAATCATATTAAACTTGAACAAAATGAACATCACCTTTCATCTGAAACTTTCAGCTCATGCTCTCTTGACACATCGGGAACTTTTCAAGAACTTGAATTTGAGCTTTTAAGTAATACATATTCCTTCTAATTTTTTTGATTATTGAACTGCTTAATTTATTCTTTTTTTAAATTGTTTTTTTCTTGAATTGCTTCATTTATTTTTTTTCCTAATTAGTTTTCTCAAAGAAAATTAATCAAGCCCTTAGAGATTATCCCATATATCTCTACTATCACAGATGTTTTGGCGGATGGAAACTGTGGATTCAGTTTAGCTGCTTTTTCTTTGGGGAGGTCTCCTGATGAATGGGGAAATATTATAAAGGAAATGATGAAGGAGCTGGACAACATGGATTCAACTTTTCAAAACAAAAATTTCCTGGACAATCTTTTTGGTAAGACTTTGAAATATCTTAGGTTTAGATTATATCATTCTTCTGGACCATGCACTGTAAAATTCTGGATGGAGTTCCCCACACATGGCTA
>KN361279.1:0-15985 GCA_000785685.1 Uromyces viciae-fabae | reverse complement strand
ATCAAAATTTCCCTCAATGGTCAATGCGCATCAAAGCACATCTTCGTGCTAAAGGTGTTCTAAACTCATGCTTAATGCCACCAGATCCTGAACTTTCCGGTGCAGCCCTCACTTCATGAGAAATATTTTAATTGGTAAACTAAGACCAGAACTTTTTATTTCACAAACATTTAAGATCAGCAAAAGAAATAAGAAGAAATAAGATTCAAGATAAAAGAAACCAACATCAAATTGATAGATAATAAACAATTAATAAAATGGAGTGTTAGACTTGAGTGAAGAGGAAAAACATTAAGAAACCAATTGCCAATTTCAAATCTGATTATGTAATCAATTTGACCAATTTAATCACGGAACTCCTCTGATTTGTTGAAAATAAATCTTAGTCAATTTCTTAATATCTAAGATCTCAATCAACTCAGAGGAGGTGAGTCGCATCCAGTCTATTTTCTTTCATTCATTTCTCAATTACTAAATTTAAACAATTCTCTTTCTCAGAATCATTAGGACTATTAGTCACAAATATTTACACATTCATATTATCTTTGCCCACCTTAGTGTAGGCCATTGTAAGCAAATCAAACATTCTTTATTTTTGTCTCTAGTCTCATTTCAATCACTTTCATTATATTAACACTCATTCATACAATCTCAGAAATATTGTAGGAAAAATAATTATCTCTAAAATACTTGTCTCATCCTCACATACGTGTCTAGAAGCCTTAGGTATTTTTCTAATCATTATCAAACCTTGCAATGTTTCTTTTTATTAATGTTGAAATTCAAATCCTTAGTCTTATAAATCTCACATGGAGATCATTTGATGTTTTGAGGAGTAAGACTGAGGAACTAAGGTTGATTGAGTTTTTCAGTTTAAATGTTAATATGATTTTAGATGAGAACAAATGAAATCTTACAGCCAGTAGTTATAGATGATGACTAAAGTCAACACAAAAGAATAGTCAGGCGAGTATTTATTGAGCTGGACAATTAGATAAATTTAGAAAAAGAATAAAAAATATAAAAAGGAATTGAAGGAATAATGTGTCAGTGAACTGTTTTGATTTAGATAGTTTGAATCAAAAGATTTCAGTACCAAACAGAAATAATTGATTCTGATTGAACAGCAACCTGATCGAAGCGATTGAATAGTTGATGATAAAGAACTAATGATTGGAAAAATAAAGGAGTAGTCGACGAAGTAAAAAGAAATGATGAAAGGAAGAATTTGACATAAATTAGTTGAGGACTTCAAATTGAAGTATTTGCACTCAGTGACCAAAAAATAACCTTTGATGTGTTACACAACATTCAACACTTCATACAACAAAAAGAAAATAGAAGCAGTAGACATCCTTATGAATTATCTGAGCAACACAGCTTTTGACGCCATTATCACTCCTGAGAAAGAAGAAAGTGCTAATAAAATTTGGCTAAAAATTATATCTCACTACGCACCTCAATCAGTAGACAAAAAGGGATGTGTGTGGCTCAAATTCATGCAATTCAAATACAATGGAAACTTGAAAAGCTTCATTGAAGAATCAACAAAGCTTGTTAATGAAATTGCAATTGTCAAATTGGGAGTTCCGGACGAGATTCTTTGCTACTCAATACTCGCAAAGCTTTCAAAAGACATGTGGAATATAGTTGATTCCATTATCATGAATGAAAAACTTGTATCCCATCCTGATGCTACTCTTGCGAAATTGCAGGAAATGGTCTATCTTGATGAATCTAGGAAAGATAAACCTTCTAAAAATTCTAAATCTGATTCAAATGAAGAAAATGATTCCGCCACTGCTTTGTTAAAAGATGCTAATAAAAAGAAACCCAGATCCAACTTCAAAAAGAAACCGGTCGATTCTTCTAGAGTGTGCAAAAGTGGGAAACACAACCCAAACGCTTACCATTCTGAAGATAAATGTTTTGAGCTTCATCCGTAATTGAAAACCATGAAAGCATCTCAAACTAATCTACAAGCTCATGTGGCAACTGCAGAAGTAATTGAAGAAGAACCAGCAACTCTCCTATTTAGTTCTGTCTTTGACAATAATCCTGCGGTATTAGATTTGGGTGCGACTTATCACATGGTTAATGACTCAAGCATTTTCAAGAAAATAAAAGAATGCAATGTTTCTATCCTTACCGGCAACAACAAGAGTAATCTAAAAGCTGAGGCGGTGGGTTCGGCTGTACTTCACAATGAGGATGGTAAAACTCTATCACTGGACAATGTTCTATTAGTTCCTTCACTTAATCGTTGTTTAATCTTGCTTCCAAGAATTTTTAAAAATAATCTTATCATTCATAAAGATAAAGATGACTCCAATAAAGTCACTATTACTGTAGACAACAAATTTTCACTTATTGGGGCTCTTGATCATAATCTACTTGAATTAAAAACGATCTCATTTGATGAAATGAAAAATCTTTCTACCTATTACCTTGCTCAATCATCTGTTGATTGGCATTCTCGATTAGGTCACCCTAATTTTGATTACTTAAAAGAAATCATACCTGAAGCTGAGAATAAGAAATGTGAGATTGCATTCTTAGTAAGATGACGACACATCCATTCAAAAACCATTTCAAGGAAGCATCACAAGTACTTGATGTTGTTCACATTGACTTAGTGGGACCATTTCAAACTCAATCATTCTTGGGTGCATATTATTTTCTTTCCATAATTGATCAGTTCTCCGGGTACCAGACAGTCAAATTTCCGAATCATAAGTCGGAGACCTTCTCAAACTTTTGTGAATTTGTCTCTTGGGCAGAAAAAATCACTGGAAAACTCACTCGCCTTGTTGTCTCTGACGGTGGGGGTGAGTTTGTCAATGAAGAATTCAAGAATTATCTCAAAGAAAAAGGAATCACGCACCATGTTAGTCCTGCCTACACACCTCAAAATAACGGAATGGTGGAGAGATTGAACAGATCAATACTGAATAAGGCTTGGTGTTTGATGCAAGAATCAAGACTACCACATTCATTTTGGGCAGAAGCTGTTAATACAGCTACTGCTTTGTGTAATCTTCTGCCATTGAGCACAAGAAATAAAATCATTCCCTACAAAGTTTGGCATGGGAGAAAATTCAACTACGATGCTTTCAAACCATTCGGATGTTGTGCATACACTCTGGTACCAAAGGCCAATCACGAATTCAAGCTAGATCCAACAGGTGAAAAAGGGATCTTTATAGGATATCATGATGATTTCACTTCTTACAAAGTCTATAAAATTCATCACGGGAAAGCAATTATTTCACGCAATGTAAAATTTGATGAAAACAACTTTCCATCACTTAAAAATTTTCATTCAGAATTTTTAGACCCATTCAAGATTAACTCAACAAATATTGATTCTGTCTCAATTTCAGAGACCGAAACCAAACACTCTGCTGAAGAAGGTGCAAATCAATTAGAATGTGCTCAAAACTCAAGTAATCCTGCAATGATTCAATCAAATAATGTCTCAAGATTGTTACCGGATGGTCTCTCATCTCAAAACATACTGATGTATGACAGAAGAGGCAATCCGGTCACATATCTGTCTGAAAAATCTGAAATCTATTTGAATGAAGGAAAAATTCAAGTTGAACCTAAAAATTATTCGCAAGCAATCAAATCAGTGGACTCGGTCAAATGGATTGAAGCGATTGATAAGGAATTGAAAAATATGCAAGAAAACGATGTTTGGGAGATTGTCAACAAAACCCATAATGCTTGCTTGATGAACTGTACTTGGGTCTTTAAGATCAAAAATGATAGCTCTAACAATCCTATGAAACATAAGGCACGACTATGTGCTCAGGGATTTAGTCAGCTGGAGGGAACTGATTACACCTCAACATTTGCACCTACCGGGAAGTTAAACTCGCTTCGAATGCTTATTTCATTTGCTTTGTTTCATAATCTGAAATTTCATCAACTAGATATAAAATCTGCATTTCTTAATGCTCCTCTTGAAGAGAAGATCTACCTAAACCCACCACCAGGGGTGAAAGTAGAAAAAGGGCAAGTTCTCCAGTTAAAACAAGCAATGTACGGTCTCAGACAAGCGCCAAAGGCCTGGCATGAAACCTTTTTGACTTGGCTGTTCTCCATCGGTTTTAGAAGATGTGATGCAGAGCCGTGTGTTTTCTGGAATAAAGGTACTTTCCTTTACATTCATTTAGATGATGTCGCTATATTCAGTTCAAATCCAGAACAATTCAAACATGAGGCAAAGAAGAGATTCAAGATCAAAGATCTTGGGGAAGCCAACTTGTAACTTGGTATGAAAATTGAAAGATCAGCAAATGCCATATCTTTGTCTCAAACTCATTACATTGATAAGATGCTCGAAATGTTTGACTGTGATCATCTACACCCATCAACAACACCTTTGAACCCCAAAGAAAAACTGTCCAAAGCTTCGAAAGAAGAGATCAGGAGATTTGCCGATTTAAATGTCAACTATCGTGCAGTTGTTGGAGCACTGAACTTCCTCAGCTGCACAACTCGAGCTGATATAACCTTTGCTGTTGGAACACCTTCACAGTACCTCAATGACCCCGGTATCAAACACTGGGAAGCATGTGTTCAAGTAATGAGGTATCTAAAACACACCAGAAATTTCCAGTTCAAGATAAATAAACCATCTTCTCTCAATCATCTTGTTGCTTACGCAGATGCAGATTGGGCGAATTGCCCAGATTCAAATAGATCGGTCTCAAGCTATCTGGTTATGTGGAATGGGAATATCATGTCTTGGAAATCAAAGAAGCAACCAACAAAGGCTCTCTTAAGTACCGAAGCTGAGTATCAATCAATTTGTGATTTCACCAAAGAAATCATGTGGATGAAAATCTTACTCAATAAAGTGTTCAACATTAATTTGAAAGAAACAACTAAAATCTATGAGGACAATCAAGGTGCGATCAAATTAGCTGAGAATCAGGTAAATGCATCAAGTTTCAAGACCAAACATATGTCATTGAAATATCATTTTATTAGAAAGGAAATAAAAATTAAGCAGATTTCACTTGAATACGTCAATACCACTAAAATGCTTGCTGATTTCCGGAAAAAACCTGTTGGTAAAACTCAAATCAACCGGGCTCTTCAACAACTTAATTCTTAGGTTTTCAAATCCTCTCAGTCTTTGAACATGGGGGTGTGTTGTATTTTCAGGTCTATTTTATTCTTTATTCTATTTTTATATTTTTTATTCTTGTCAGTACAGATAATCCAAAATCAAAGTCACTCCACATATTTAATCACATTGTACATTTTCTTTTTTCTTTTGTCTTGAACTTCATTTTATATTGTTTTTGATCTTCTTAATAACTCAACAAAACATCCTTCAAGTTCAAGATCACTTTATCCTCAAGCTCATAATTCACCTTGGTATTTCTTCATCTTCCTTATTTTACTTATTTATGTTTTCCTCATTTACTGACTTTTCATTATTTAGTTGTTGTTTTCTACTGTTTCTTTGATCAGAGGGTTCTTTTTCTTATATTGTCATCTCAGCAGTCTTCTGCTCTTAGTTATATTCTCCCCTCTTTGTGTTCTTCTTTATTTTGTTTCTTCATCTTATTGAAATCAATCTGCCCTTAGCCTATCAAAAACTTTAGATCCCAAAAAAACAATGAAACTATTGAAAAACTATATAAAAAGATACCATAGAGCTCACATACTCTCTTCCTCAATGGGATTGGGTTTACCAGAAGCTTATCAATAAAAATGAATTATGTTGGTCTTTGAAGAACTGATGATTTTAGAGATGAAAATCAGGGTAAAAGCTGAAAGCTCTACCACTGAGTCAATCGAAAATCAGGGTAAAAGATGAAAGCTCTACCACTGAGTTAATTTAGATGAAAGAAGAGGATGAACAAGTTTGAAAAAGAAGAGAACTTGATGAATTTATTTCAATAGTTGAGCAGGCCTATTTATAGGTCCTGCTTACATAAACAAAGTAAATACAAAAAGATAAAGAATAGTTTTAAATAAAATGAAAGAAACAAAGTTTGGATATTTAGGATAGTAAGAAGAAGAAAAGTTAATAAAGAAAACTAAGTATAAGAAAGAAACAGTATTAGTAAAATAGAATAATCATAGTAGATATAATAGTAGTTAAATAAATGAAGGAGAATTGACATCAGCTAAGAGTAGTATAATAGAGTTAATAACTCATGGAGAAGTAACATTAGTTATTGAGTTAGTAGTTTATAACTGAAGGAGAATTAACATCAGTTATAGAGTAGTAGTGCAAGAGTATAGTTAATAGTTTAAGTAAGTAGAGTGATAGTATATTAATGGTAGTTTAGTACTTTAGATAGTTTATAAGATTGTCTTATAAGTTAGTAAGAATAGTTTAAGATAAATATTTAATTAGAAGTCATTGATATTCCAACAAGAACTAGATTCCATCTTCCTGTTAAATAAAACACCTTTCTGTTAAGAATGTCAAATTATCACCAATTGTTGTGAGGATTTTCAGAACATAAGAAAATATTTTGTCTGGTGAAGAAGATTAAAAAGTTGCTTTCAATAACTTTAAAAGAAGTTTTTGGGATGTGAAAAAACTGGTCCCCTACTTTGATTGAGTTTTTTTAAAATAAAATAAAAGAATAAAAAGCTTCATTTTTTTTTTGTGGTAGAAATAATTCTTATTATGATTTTTTGTGTGATTTATTAAAACATAAATAAATAAACAAATTAATTTTTGTTTGTTTTGATTAATTTCACTGTGTAATTATTTCTTGCAGTCTTTAAAATTTGACTTACATTTTTCTGTATAATTAAATCTTCTTTTATAAATTAAATTATTTTGACAGAAAATACTTACCAAAGAGGGCCCCAAAAGCCATACAGGGTACCAGTACCATAGCTTTAGTGCCCCCCCCCCCCATGAATTTTGAATGAACATACATTTGAATTATAATTGTTTGTTTATTTTCATTTTTTTTTCTGTTTGAAGACTATTTGAAACATGTGGAAAATCCCTAATATACATTTCAAGTTGTTCAATCAACTCCTGAGCTAAAATCTGATCTGATAAGTTATTTATTCTCTTAAAAATGTGCATTGGCAATATATCCTCTCTAGTAAAGTCTCCAGGATCATTGGGTTGGATTTGTCCATTTTTATAAATTCATTTTTAAGATATCAGCTGCATCATTGAATTTAGCTTGATTTTGAAGAAATAATTTCTAAATGGCCTAAGACCGGACTTGATTGCAAAAGAAAACAAAACAATAAGATTAAGAAAATTTTTGATGACAATATTTGATTTTGAAATAACCAACAGGCAGTTTTGTTTTTTTTATATGTTTTAAATTATTTTGGAGAACATTTAATTGAGGAAAATTGGAAAACAGAAACTAAAAGAAAAGCAATTAGAATTTTATTGTTTTTATGAAATGACTAGATTTTTATCTTACTGAGAAAGAGAAGCAGATCGACTTTGGGTTTTTGGCAACAGAGTATTAGCCAGTTTTTCAGTTCTGAGATATAAATAAGAGTGATTTATTAGTTTTGGTTTGAGTAAGTGTTGAATCAAAAAAGCAATATACCAATGAGATGTTTTGACTTCTTGATTTGGTTTTGATTGAGGTTGAAGATTTGATAGAGGTGATTAGGAAGTGTTAATTATGATTCTGTCCGATTGATTTTAATTTTGACTTGTGATTGAATGTTAAATAAGGTTGTCTAGGTTTGGAGTGTCCACACCCTCTTGAGGTTGATTCAATTTTAATATGTAAGGGAATTTTGAGAAATAGATTAAAAGAAAAGAAATCTTTAAAGAACATTAAATGAAAAATTAATGATAAGTTCAACAGATTTCAATACCAAATTCACAATACTGAAATACACAGTGACCATTACTCACAATATCAACATCAACTTCAAATTTCAGTTTTCCAGTTGATGTTCTTATTAGCACAGATAAAAAGATCAAAATTTAGTTGTGCACTGTCTCCATCATCTTTATGATATTGATAAATAAATACAACAGATGTGAAAGTGATATTTGAAGTGAAATTTATTTTAGCAGTACATGTATCTTCATTGGAAGTTACTCAATCAGAAAAGTTGAGGATATTTTGTTTTATAATGTATTTTTGGTTGCCTATTAAACAGCATGAAAAATTGAATGAATAGGATCCCATAAGATTTCTAAAAAATTTTGCAAACTTTCCAAATATTAATTTTGATGTATTCATCTTGATTTTTTTGTATTGCTTCAGTGTCAAAAAAAAAATATGATAATATCCAGAGATCTCATCTATCTTCTGAAAACTATAGTCTCCATGAAGCCTACACAAGTTGATCCTTCTGAGGTTTTTGGTTTCTCAATTTTTTTTTGATTTATCAAGGAACAAAACAAAAAATAAAATCATGTAGCCTTGTGTTTTCTGTAGCTGTAACAAAAGTAAGATGAATTATTTTTATATATCTTTTTTTGTTCTCAGAAGTTATTTCTTCATTTGACACTCAGAAATGGTAATGACATAAAGTCTAAACCTATTTGTATTTTTTTGGAGCCTTTTTCTATTTTGGATTATGTAAAATAAGTTGTAATATTAATCCTTCATAGAAATGTAAACTAGACTATTATGTGATTGTTAATCAACTTCTTGCATTATAAATTGGGGATTAATTCTGGCACTGCCCAAAGTTGATGGTGCACCTCCTTTTTTCTGCCAGAGGATGGTAATTTTTTCCTTTTTTTTAAATATTTTTTAAAAAATACTTTTGAAGGTTCTAAAATTACCAAAACCTTTTCTCAGCCTCATGAGCACCCCTGCTCCATCTTCTGAGCTTTTTTTTTCTCAGAAAAAAGTATCAAGGTACACCTTATATAGGGATGTCACAAAATAAAATAAAATAAATATATAAAATTGTTAATGCGGGAATATGGGCTAGAAATGTTTTCACATGTATTTCAACCTTATTGAAATGTATTTTGATTATTTCACAACTTTGGTGCATGCACCAGTGTTTGAAAAAGTAAACATAAAAGCAACTTTTTTGCTTCCCCACAGATAAAATTTTTATCTGACATTCCAATAGGCTTGAAATACCTGTGGAAAATTTCTAGCCCATATTTCCAGCATTAATTTTTTTTTTTCTATTCTATTTGTGATTTTGTGTACACCCAAAAGAAAGAGTACTTCGACATTCTTTTTGTGACTTAAAAAGTTCAAAAGGCGAAGCAGGGGGGTTCAGGAGACTGGAAAAAAGGTTTGGTAGCTTGAGGATCATTAAGAATATTTTTTAAAAATATTTCAAGAAAAAAAAATCTTGAAATCCTCTGGCGGTCACAAGGAAGTGTGTGGCAGGAAACATGCAATGAAAAAACTGCCCCACTATTTTTAATTCTTATTTTGATTTTTCATTTTAATTCCTGTGTTAACCGCCCAAAAACTTCCTGGCACCGCCCTTTGACGTTGGGAGGGTTGTTGAGTTTTTTTTAACTCTTTTGAATATTTTTGAAAAATACATCTAGGGGTCCTAAAGCTACCACATTTTTTTGACAACCTCCTGAGTCCCCCTGCCAGATATTCTGAGCTCTTTAACTCAAAAAAAAAAACATCAAAGTACTGCTTATTTAGGGAGTACACTTAATCAAGAAAATAAAATAAAAAAAATAGTTAACACAGGAAATATGGGCTAAAAATTTTATCACATGTAATTCCACACTACGGCCTTTTGGGATGAAATTTTTACCCACGGGGAAGCAAAAAAAAGTTACTTTTACGTTTACTTTTCCAAAAACAGGTGCATGTATCAAAATTTTGCAAAAGTAAATGTAAAAGTAACTTTTTTTGCCTCCCCATGGATGAATATATTCTTCCACATTCCAATAGTGTGGGAATACATGTGATAAAATCTTTAGCCCACATTTCCTGTGTAAACTATTTTTTTTTTTTTTTTGATTTAGTGCACTCCCTAAATAAGGAGTACTTCAATGTTGTTTTTTGAGCTAAAAAGCTCAGAATATGTGGCGGGAAGGCTCAGGAGGTTTTCAAAAAAATCTGGTAGCTTTAGGTCCGTTAGAAGTATTTCTTAAAAATATTAAAAAAAATGGAAAATACTCAACATCCTCCTGACATCAAAAAAAAGGCAGTGCCAGGAAGTTTTTGGGTGGTGTGAAAACCAGTCCCCTATGATTATTTAACAAGAAAATTTAATTTATGAAAAACTGAAAATAAAATTTCATCTGCTCTAATCATCATTCCATAAATTATTTTATTTATTCTATTTAATTATGGAGGGTGTTGAATCCTATACAATATTGAGGTGCCCCCATTTATTGTATAAAATATTAGGGACCCCCTGATTTTGATTGTATACCATAAAAACCAAGACCCCTTCTACAGTATATGATTATTTTTCCAAAAACTATTGTATACAGTCAAAACCCCAGTTTTTAAAGTACAAACCCCATGCACAAGAAGAATGTATTATACAAAATAAGAAAGTATTATACACAATAAGAAAGTATTATACACAATAAGAAAGTATTATACACAATAAGAAAGTATTATATACAATAAGAAAGTATTGTACACAATAGTTTTTGCTGTGAAGTATCATATACAATAGTTTCCACTAGGAAACCATTGTATACAATATTTTATTGTGGAAAAAAATAGTGTATACAATATATTTTCCACAATAAAGTATTGTATACAATATTCTCCTTGTGAAAACTATTTTATACAATAGTTAATGGCCAAAAAAAATAGAATGAGAAACAAAAACATAAGAAAAGCACCACAACAAAAGAAAAAAAAAAAAAGAACAACAAACAAACAAAAGAAAACAAAACAAAACAAAATAAAACAAGAATAACAAAACAAGAATAAAAAAACAAGAATAACAAACCAAAACAACAAAAAAAAGGAGAACAAAATTAACAAAAATAAAAAAAATAAATACAAAGAGAAATAAATCAATGAAAAGGAAAGAAGAGGAAAAGAAAAAAAGCAACACAAAAAAATCAAATAAAACAATAAAAGAAACAAAAAAATAATAAAAAAGAGACCGAAGCAAAAACATAAAAATAAAAAGAAAAAGAAAATAAAAATAAAAAAACAAAACCAATCAATAAAAGAATAAGAATAAGAGAAAAAGACACCTAACAACAAAAATAAATAAGATAAATAAAGGGGATTAATTTTCGCACCACCCAATGTTGGTTGCGCACCGCCTTTTGACGGCGGTGCGACGTCGCGAGCCGAAAATCGTGCACCTACCTTTCCGTTTCCGCACCAACCGCCCAGATTCAGATTTTTCCCGACTCTGAAGCTCGGAGCGACAGGAGACACGTGTATACGTGTCTCCTGTTGCAGCGGAAAAAAATTCCAATACTCCAAACGAGCGAAAAAAGGATAAACAAGATTTTAGCAAGAAAAAAAGAAAAAAACCCACCACTCTATAACAAAAAAAGGAGTAAGTCTGAATTGCTCCAAAATTCAAGTTCAACACCTAATAGAATACAGAAAAATAACAAAACTTGAATTGCTAATTCATTTTTTCATTTTTTTTTTTTCAATTTAAGACTAGAAAAAAAAAAAATCATCACATAAAAACCAAAAAAGCAGTAAGTCTTCCATCCTCCAAAATTAAACTTAAGGACCCGATAAACTCAGAAAAAATAATCAAACCTTTATTGCTAATTTTTTTTATTATCTTCTATGAATTTTTTTTTTTATTAAATTCAAGACTAAAAAAGTAATTAAATTAATAACATAAAAATAAAAAAAAAGAAGTAAGTCCCATAGCCTCACAAAGTTCATTCAAAGACAAAAAAAGCTGATTTTTATTTTTTATTTTTTTATTTTGCTTATTTTGGTCTATTTAGATTAATCCACTAAACCACTTTAGCCCTCTAGCCTAAAGCCGTCAGACGTATAGTGCTTTCTAATCATGTCATAAGCTTTGAAAAAAATAAAATGAGATCAATATGACTAATGTTTATTTTTTTTTTGCTTTTTTTTTATTTTATTTTTTAATGACATTTTTTTCTATTTATTTCTTCACCTCAAGATTATCAATATAAATCATGTCTTTTCCCATCCCTGAAATGAAAACTTAATCTCCCGCAAACTATCTTTCTACCCAAGAGTCCATCCCAATGGTCACTGAGGATCATGCTCACCAAAATGCTCCTGAAGACCTTGATGAAACCATTGATACAAATCTTATTGAAATGGCCCCCATTGCTCCAAATCAATCCACCATCCCTCCCCCTCCTGAACTTGAATATAATGAAAGACAGGAGTTGGTAGATGCAATTCAAAAATGGGCATCAGACCATGGGTCTGCCCTTGTCATCAAAAACTCAGATAACAGAAAAATTCGATATACTTTCTACCCAAGAGTCCATCCCAATGGTGACTGAGGATCATGCTCACCAAAATGCTCCTGAAGAACTTGATGAAACCATTGATACAAATCTGATTCAAATGGCCCCCATTTCTCCAAATCAATCCACCATCCCTCCCCCTCCTGAACTTGAATATAATGAAAGACAAGAGTTGGTAGATGGAATTCAAATATGGGCATCGGACCATGGGTATGCCCTTGTCATCAAAAACTCAGATAACAGAAAACTTTGATATGTATACCACTGCAATAGATCTGGTTCTTATAGAGGTGAAAAGGATGATGATAAATTGGGAAAGAGTCGCAAGATAAATTGTCCTTTTAAAATGTCTGGTAATTTCTACAAAAAGATGGGAAAATGGCAAGTTAAGATAATAGATCCCAATCACTCTCACCCACCATCTGTTTCCCCATCTCAACATCCAGTCCACTGTCGAATATCTGATAATCAAAAAGAAATAATTCAACAAATGACTGAAGCAGGCCTGAAGCCACTGAACATCAAAAGTCTTCTTATGAAAACCTCTGAAACTCCTACTTCAATTACTCTGGGCAGTATTTATAACGAACGGGCCAACATAAGACGTGATTATTTAGGGAATAAGACTCCAATTGAAGCTCTCATTTTAGAAGTTAGAACAGTTAATTTTCATCACTCAATTCTTAATGAAAATGGTCAAATATCAGCATTATTTATTGCTCATCCTGGCTCAATTAAACTTGTTCAAAAATTTCCCACTATTTTTTTATTAGATTGTACTTACAAAACTAAGAAGTTCAAAATGCCTCTCCTGAACTCCTACTTCAATTACTCTGGGCAGTATTTATAACGAACGGGCCAACATAAGACGTGATTATTTAGGGAATAAGACTCCAATTGAAGCTCTCATTTTAGAAGTTAGAACAGTTAATTTTCATCACTCAATTCTTAATGAAAATGGTCAAATATCAGCGTTATTTATTGCTCATCCTGGCTCAATTAAACTTGCTCAAAAATTTCCCACTATTTTTTTATTAGATTGTACTTACAAAACTAACAAGTTCAAAATGCCTCTCCTCCACATTGTTGGAATAAATAATTACAACCGTTCTTTTTCTGCTGGTTTCTGCTTTCTCTCTGGTGAAAAACAAGAAAACTATACTTCGGCTCTCAAAGAATTTCTTTCCATTCTAGGAAACATTCAACCCAAGGTCCTGGTCACTGACAAGGAGCAAGCACTCATTAATTCAATTGAATCTGTTTTTCCAAATGCTCAACATCTCCTCTGTCGCTGGCACATATTCAAAAATATCTTACTTCACTGTTAAAAGCACTTTAAATCTGAAGAATCCTTTGAAAAATTCAGAAAACATTGGAATTTTTTATGTGCTTCAAAATCTGCTGATATCTATAATAAGAACTTTTCTGATCTCACCCTAGTCTGGAATGTTCCCACTTCTGAATATCTTATCAATAATTGGCTTCCATTGAAGAATAAATTTGTATCATACTTATGTGACAAACACCTTCACTTTGTAAATACTAGCACATCCAGAATTGAAGGACTTCATTCATATGTTAAAAGATTTATTACAAGCTCAGCAGGAACCTTTGGTGCAGTTGTAAAACAAATTTTTAATGCAATAGCAATTCAAATCTCTGAACGCCACATTGAAGCAACACAAAAATCAATAAAATTACTGCAAGGTCTTCCTGATTGTGTTGCAGATGTCTCTGGTTCAATTTCTCACTTTGCTCTCAAAATTATCAACTCTCACTTCAGAACCAATGAAAATTCCACTGTCTGTATCAACTGCAATTATTTCTCCTCAATGGGAATTCCTCGTGTTCATAAATTCAAGGATTATATCAAAATTATCAACTCTCACTTCAGAACCAATGAAAATTCCACTGTCTGTATCAACTGCAATTATTTCTCCTCAATGGGTATTCCTTGTGTTCATAAAGTCAAGGATTATAGTTACAAAAAAATTAAGTTTACTGTGGATGACTTTCATCCACAATGGCATGTTAAGGACTTGGTTAGTTTTTTTTGAATTTTTATTCTGCTTTCATTTTTTTTTTTTTTTTTTAAATTTCTTTCTTCTTTTAATTTTCATTCTTCTTTTAATTTTCAAATTTTTTTTTTTTTTTATTCTTTTAATTTTGATTCTTCTTTGAATATTTATTCATTTTTTAATTCTGATTCTTCCTCTTCTTTCATTTTTTTTATTCTTATTTTAAATTTCATTCTTCTTTTAATTTTCATTCTTCTTTTAATTTTAATTTAATTTTTTTTATTCTTCTTTTAATTTTTATTCTTCTTTTAATTTTATTTATATTTTTTCTTATTCTTCTTTTAATTTTCATTCTTCTTTTATTTTTATTTTTATTTTTTTTTATTCTTCTTTTAATTTTTATTCTTCTTTTAATTTTAATTTTCTTCTTTTTATTCTTCTTTTTATTCTTCTTTTAGTTTTCATTCTTCTTTTAATTTTAATTTTTTTTTTTTTATATTCTTTTTTGAATATTTATTCATTTTTTAATTCTGATTCTTCTTCTATTTTTTATTTTTGCTATTTTAGGTATTATCAAAGGAGGAAATGGAAGAGGCAGAAGCAACTGAACAATCTCTTCGAGAAGAAAATGAGGAAATATATCTTGGAGAGTTATTCAAAACATTTCAATCTTTCCACCCTGGCAAGCAATCTTTTTTTATCACTCAAATGAAAAAATTATTTGATGGAAAGTATGAACTCAAAATCATTGAAGAACCCCAAATTACAAAGAATAATTGATTCAGAGGTTGATTTTAGGTATTATCAAAGGAGGAAATGAAAGAGGCAGAAGCAACTGAACAATCTATTCGAGAAGAAAATGAGGAAATATATCTTGGAGAGTTATTCAAAACATTTCAATCTTTCCACCCTGGGGAGCAATCTTTTTTTATCACTCAAATGAAAAAATTATTTGAAGGAAAGTATGAACTCGAAATCATTGAAGAACCCCAAATTACACAGAATAAACGATTCAGAGGTCGACCCAAAGGTGCATCCAATAAAATTCAAAGCACTTCTCATAAATCAACTACATCAGTCAAGCGTGATGCCTCTGGTTTTGAATATTTACTCCCTAGAAATAAAAGAGGAAGACATTGAAGGAAAGTATGAACTCGAAATCATTGAAGAACCCCAAATTACACAGAATAAACGATTCAGAGGTCGACCCAAAGGTGCATCCAATAAAATTCAAAGCACTTCTCATAAATCAACTACATCAGTCAAGCGTGATGCATCTGGTTTTGAATATGTACTCCCTAGAAATAAAAGAGGAAGACCAAAAAAACAAAATAATAAAATAAAAAGCAAACCAAAAATAAAACAGGAAAAGAATAAGAAGGATGTGGAAATAGAAGAAGTAAGTTAATTTGTTGTATATTTTGATTTATTTTATATATTTTGGATTTTCTTAATGTATATTTCATATAAAAAGATATGGGAAACAGGATCAAGCTCCAGCTCAGATGATGAACTTGAAGAAATCATTTTAGATCCAATCGAAACTAGATCTGGTAGAGCTTTATCAAAAAGAAAATTATCAGAGTCTGAAGACCATAAT
>KN361278.1:5679-19503 GCA_000785685.1 Uromyces viciae-fabae | reverse complement strand
GCCAAAGCTTTTGATCAGCTCGCACGATGCTTTTCCCTGCTCCGCATGCCTCTCCACCTTCACCACCGCTACCTAACACAAATATAAATTCCACACCGCTCAGCCCCCGCAAACCGTATATTCCACTTTCCCTCTGCGTTTAGTATATCCTGAGGCGACTAACTTTGCAGATACTTTCCATCTTTGCCAAAGCTATTTGATAAGCTTGCACCATGCTTTCCACTGCTCCGCATGCCTCTCCACCTTCGCCACCGCTACCCAACACAAATATAAATTCCACAACGTTAGTGGATGTGGATATGGAGATAAGTGAGGGTGGGAAAGGGGATGGATATCTGGTTTGCTGTTTTACCAGAAAATTCCAGCTGATGCACCTTTCAAATCAGCAACTGTTTTAGGTTGCTCATTTGGTGTGATTGCTGATTTCAAAAAATAAATCTGTGAAATCAGCAAAGGAAAAAATACAAATCAGCAATAAGAACAGCCTATTGTGAACCATCACATCTTTTAATTTTTCTAATTTACTTTTGATATTAAAAATATTACTATACCTGAAAAAAAAAACCATCAAGAAGACAAAAAAAGACAAAAAAAAAAAGGTCAGCAAGATGAAATGACTTGAAACAGATCAAAAATAAAAAAAGATGGAATTCTCTTTTTTTTTTTTTTTTTTTTTTTTTGAGATATCCTTGATCAGGAGGTGGGGTGTGACTTTTGTTTGAATTGTTGGATTGGCCATGGCCAAGCGATGCTTGACCATGTGCCGAAAAAACTTCCTCCGCCAAGCTTGAAGGTCAAGCCCCCTGGGCACATAGCCAAGCCACTCTGGCATAAACCCAAGCCCGCAAGGCACTGTGCCAAGTACTTTGTGGAATACATGTTTTTTTTTTTTTTTGAGCTTCCCAAACCAAGTTCTGAAACCTGTTTTGGTAAAGAGAATCGACAAATAATTTTGCGAAAAGTGTGTCCCCTCTGGGCTTCCGTACTGTACTATTGACTATTTTTAATTTTTCTGTTTTGAGCTTTGTCTTGAGTTTTTTTGCGAGCCAAATCAGAACCAGATTGTACTTAAAATAATTCAAAACAAATCTCATAAATAACCCAAAATCTGCTTATAACTGGGGCCTTATAATACTGGATTTGTTATGACAACGATTTTTCAAAATAGAAAGAAAGAGCTAAATTGGCAATAAAAATTTCGCCCAGATTTGACACGGGAGTCTTTTTAGTTTTTCTTTTGTTTGCAGTCCCATGAAGCAGTCTGTACTTCAAAAGTCTTACCTGAATCCAACTTTGAAAAGAACTGGTAAAACATCCGTGCAAGAACTAATATCGAACAGTTGAAATCATCCTAGAATGGTTTATCTAAATTGATATGCTTGATTAAGGAGTCAATATCTCGTTGGTTGAGGTTTTTGTATACATTTAGTGGTCTTTTTCCTCTCCTTCGTTTAATTTATTTTTCTTAGAAACCATGTATCTTCTTCATCATCACTTTGTTCTCACGTTCTCTATTCAATCAATCATCCTATCAATCCCTTCAGTCATCACTCAATCTCAACCGCTTCCCTGCCAACGATGGGCTCATCAGACCACCATCACTTCGACTCACTCGGACTCTCTCACTCCTTCCAACCCAAAGCTATGGATCCAAGGTGGCGAACAAAAATCATCTCCCTCTCAAACTGAAAATACTTGGACCAACGCCTTACTATCCCTCGACTTATCAAATCCTTGGAACGCTGGTTCCCCCGCTCTCACTCTAGTCGAAAAGGACACTTCAAACCCTTATTCACCTCCCGCTGTCTCCCTAGCTGCACTTTGGTCTTCTGATGATACTCAATCACTCTATCTATGGGGTGGTCAGTTTGCAGACAACCCTCCCGTCAAACCTGGTCCAATGAATACCTATGCTTACAACATGACCGCTGGCTCATGGAGGTCAATCAATACCACTGGCGACAACGTGATTCGACCCAGTGAAGGCGCAAGTGCCGTAGTCCCCGGTATTGGCTCAAACGGCGCACCGATGGCCTTTTACTTTGGTGGTCATTTGGATTGGGCCAGTGTTATAGGTTGGAGAACAGACACCCCCAGGGTATTTCTAGATAGTATGGTTCAACTGGACCTCGGCTCTCTATCTTGGACCAACTATTCAAGTGCAAGTTTTCTCTAAAAGACAGACTCCACAATACAAATCCTCTGGTCTCATGATTTTGGTCTCTTTCACTATCCTAATTTTTTTTTTCATTTTTCATCTTGTACTCTTTGGTTTGTTCATTTCAGTTCAACACTCCAACTAGCACGACATTTCAAGGCGCAGTCGTCGAAGGAACTCCCACCATTCGGGCAGATGGCACATTAACCTACGTCCCCTCTGTTGGCTCATCCGGGAAGGGTGTTCTAGTTGCCATTGGGGGTGGTCAAAACTTTCAGTCCCTTTCTCAAAATTGTCTGTCTTCCCTCCTCCCTTATTTTGTTTTTTATTCAATGTGTCGTGTCTTGATTTACACTGATTCATGTTGGTCTATTCTCAGCTAATCGTAGTATTGATAACTCCGCGTTAGATGTATTCGACCTTTCAACTAAGACCTGGGTCAAGCAGGCTACTCAAGGCTCCATTCCCACTCCGCGCATCAATCATTGCGCCGTCCGAGGCACTGCCAAAGTTAACGGTAACCCGATTCATCAAATTTTCATTTACGGTGGCCAAGTAAATCCTCAATCCTTTTCTCATTCCATCAACAATAAACCTTCGGATGTACCTTGTTTTTGCACATATGGGACTGACTGTTGTACTCTTTGACTCAGATAGTCAATGGATCTTCACAAAGTACGGATTTGTATGTTTTGACCATACCAGGATTTACGTGGACGTACGTTGGGAACAATTTAAGTTCGCAGCCGAGTGCAAGGGCTGGCCATACTTGTGATCTGATAGGTTCTCAAATGATCGTGGTCGGCGGCTACGTCGGAAGCGATTTACTATGCGACAGGTGTGGCTAAGTCTGCTTGTCATCTTTTAAATGTCATGGGTTATATATTAATTCATGATCTAGCAAACAGCCAATCAGTTTATGTTTTTGATACAACATCACTTACATGGAAAAATACCTATACTCCTGGTCTGCCGTATAAGACTCCCGAAATGCTGGCGCAAATGATTGGAGGAACGGGAACTGGACATTCCACTAGTAGTGCTGGGTCAGCATTGGGCGGGGACGGATCACGTGATCCTGACATCTCGACCCGATATAGCAATGGGTCTAGCTCCCCTTCGATTGGTGCAATTGTTGGAGGTGTCCTAAGTGCGATTGTGGTGATATTTCTACTCATCTTTCTATGGATCATGGTAAGACGAAAGAAGAAGCAAAGGAAGCAGGAAGAAAAGGCAACTTCCACTGCTGCTTTGCAGGCGGCGCAAACCCGAGAGAAATCCTTTCATGGTCACCAAACCAGGGCTTCAGGAATGTATCTCGATAACGATGGTGTGCCTCGAAGTTCCATGGGGGGTAGTGAAGAGCTCATGTCTCAATCTCTTAGCATGGCTCTCGACAAGCATTTTCACTTATTTCCATCAGCTTCTGATGACCCAGAACACGACACGGAAGGATTTGAGCCACAATTCTCCACTCGGCTAGTACCCCGTCAACACTTACGTGTCATGAATCCAGAATCCGATGGCCCTAGTGGCTCACACAGCTGACAGTAGCCCCAGCTTCTTATAATCGGTCTGCGGCTGACTTCAAATTACTCTCGCAAGTAGGTTTAGCCGTATGCCAATTTAACTCTAGCTGTGATTTCAATTTTACAAAAGCAAAGATGGATCACGGGAGCTTCAAAACGAATATCGTTCTCCTTGTTTTTGTTTGTCTTGCGCCCGTTCTTTTAGAATCGAAAAGCCCCTAGGTACCCTTCTCTTTCTACGAAACCCAAGTGACTCCTACAATCACTTTTCATAGTTTGGATATCTTTATTCTTATCTACACAAACAAAATGCGATTCTGTTTTATATTTACCGTTTCTTCATTATTTTGCATGCGACGTCGATACCTTTTCCTCCACCTGGTTGTCTTCTTTTACCCGCTCAAACTATTCCTCTTCATCTTTTATTTATAGATATAGATACTTGAATCTATGAATCTAGATTGATTATAACCAGACTTTTGCCTTGATTTTTGTTTTTACTATTTTATGTTTCCTTACCCAGGAAAAACGAAGAATAAATAAAACGAGCTGTACATGTGAACATTTATGCATATATCTCCTTTTTTGGTTTTTTAATTTACTACACATGTATCCATTTATATTTTATTTAAATCTGTCATGTTTATTTTTCAAGTATTTAGTGCTATATACCAAGAAATAAAGAACAAAAAAAAAAGAGCTACTTAAATAGTACATTCAACTAGGAATTTTCCCTAGCTTTTCCAAGCCTCACAGGTCCAAGTAGCGCCGAGGCGCGACCAGTGGAGGCTTTGTGTCATGGGAAAGAGTGAATCGGGAAAGAAAAAAATAAAATAAAATAATAAAAATAAAAATAAAAATAATAAAAATAAAAATAAAAATAAAAATAATAGGAGAAAAAGCTCTGTCCTACTGTTGTTTTTCCACTATATTTTGCTTTCATTCTCATTTTCCTTCTTGAATATTTTCTATTTTTATTTATTTTCATCATCTTTTGAATTTTTATAAAATTGATATTTTTTTTTTGGATTTTATTTAAAATTAATATTTGCACCGCCCAAACCTGGTCGCGCACTGCCTTTTTGACCACCAGGGGACGTCTCACTTTTTTTTTTTTTAAAAATATTTTTTAAAAATACTTTGAGACACCCCAAAATTACCAAACTTTTTGGGCAGCCTCCTGAGCACCCATGCTACGTTTCTGAGCTTTTTAGCTCAAAAAAAAATATATAAGTACCCCTTAATTAAGGGGTACACAAAATCAAACAAAAAATATAAAAAAATACTTAACACGGGAAATTTGGTCCAAAAATTTTATCACAGGTATTTCAACCCTATTGGAATGTGGGATAAAAAATTTTTCCACGGGGAAGCAAAAAAAGTTGCTTTTACATTTACTTTTGCAAAAAAAGGTGCATGTACAAAAATTTTGAAAAAGTAAACGTAAAAGCAACTTTTTTTGCTTCCCCGTGGACAAACTTTTTATCCCACATTCCAATAGGGTTGAAATACCTGTGATAAAATTTTTGGACCAAATTTCCCGCGTTAAGTATTTTTTTATATTTTTTGTTTGATTTTGTGTACTCCTTGATTAAGGGGTACTTATATATTTTTTTTTTAGCTAAAAAGCTCAGAAAGTGTAGCACGGGTGCTCAGGAGGCTGCCAAAAAAGTTTGGTAAGTTTAGGGCGTCTAAAAGTATTTTTAAAAAATATTTAAAAAAAAAAAAAAATTGCGACGTCCCCTGGCGGTCCAAAAGGCGGTGCGCAACCAGGTTTGGGCGGTGCAAAAATTAATACCCTATTTTTATATATTTTAATAATAAATAAAATAGTAGTTTTTATCAAAAACATAACTTGGTCTTATGTTTTTGTTTATTTATCTAATGTTAATCTTGGTAGTAATTATCATTAGTGGTTTATTTAGTAATCTAATGTAATTCATGGTAGTTAGTTATATTAGTCTGCTTATATAGATAAAAGTGTAATTCATGGTAGTCAGTGACATTATTATCTTTTAGTCCTCTTTATTCATAACATTGTTATTGGTATTGAGATGAATTTTATAGTCACTTTATTCTGAATACTTGTAGTTGTTCAGTCTAATCTTAATTTAGTCCTGATTCCTTGTTGTGTCTCAGATGAACCATATTTAGTCCTGATTCCTTGTTGTGTCTCAGATGAACCATACTTTAGTCCTCCATTAGTGTTACAGATGATTTCTTTAGTATTATTTTTCATTATTATTTCTTTATTGTTTTTCATTATTATTTCTTTATTATTATTCTTCATATTATTCCTTTATTATTATTTTTCATTATTATTTTTGTAGACATGTCACTTCTTTGTGATATGTCACTCTTCTTTTTCTTATTTTTCTCTCACTTGAAATAAAGATCATTGAGTCAGAGTCTTTTTATTCATTAAACATCAGCTCCCAGTTTTCATACTCCTCGATCAAAACCCTCTCCTCACTTCTTAAAAACTACTCTTCTAGTGTGTGTAAATCTGCTAAAAACAACATACCACTAGCTCACACCTATCTAAAGTTATAGCACCACTCAGTAACACCACTCTTCACTCTTAGAATCATCTTTTAATCAAACTTTGCCTCTTCAAAAAAAAAAAAATAATAATAAAATAATAAAAAATTTACTCTTTGCTCCCCTTCCTCAATAAATTCCAGAACCAATTCACGTTCTCTCAATTTAATCATTAATGACCAAAAAAATGAAACAATAAAAAATAATAATAATAACATGAACATTGACGATGAAGAACAAGAAAAAGAAGAAAATATTTGTAGCATAGACTTATTGAATAGTATTACAAAAGAAACTGATGGTGGATTCCTAATATAAAAGGAAGATCATTCCAAATTTATTAGTTTGATAGAAGAAGAACAATGTTTTTTTTGTAAAATTCAGCAAAGGAATGGAATCTTTCAAAAAAATTGTGACAAGAATCTTAATAAATTAACTGAAGAAATAGAATACTTGAAGAATCAAATTAATTTGGAAAATGGTCTAAATATTAATGCAATCCATAATCCTTCCTCTTTTCTAACAACTATTAACGGCCAATCTATTCATAATCCTGCTAGTTTACCAAGCCAATCAGTTAATCAGTTATCTTGGAACAAAGTCTTAAAAATGTTAGATTTAGCATGGTTTCTATGCTTCAAGCTATAGTCAGTCAAAAATCAATCTCAAATATATTATCAAATTTATCCTTTTTAGTCCTGCTATATGTCAGATTACATATAAATTATTATCCTTTTCTGTCCTGCCAAGTGTCAGTTTACACCCATATAGTTTTATCTAGTCCTGTCCAGTGTCAGATTACACTCATCTAGTCTTGTCCTGCCTAATGTCAGATTACATTAATTATTCTATTTAGTCATGTCCTGCCATAGTCAGATTACTATATTTATCTTGTCTAGTCCTGCCATAGTCAGATTACTATATTTTCATCATATTAATTAGTCTAACCCCCTGGCAATTTGCCAGGGGTCCTGTCATGTTTTTCCTATTTATCATTGCTTTTTCTTTGAAATAAAATCATCAAGTTAGAGCGTTATTTTTCTGTCACCACTTCAATCTCCTTGGTCCAAGTCAGCTCCCAACAGTGACTTGTCTAAATTAAATCAAATAAAAATCTCTAAATAATCATCATAAAATCATCTATAAAAATCTATGAAAAATAAAAACACAAAAATAATAAAATAAAATTCCTACATAAAAATAATCTTTTCATCTTCAAAGTCTTCAAATCTAACAAAAAAAAATTATGATAATGATAACCAGAACAAAGTTAGTGCTAAAGAGAACAATAGAGCGATTGAAACAACTTACAGTAGTGTATTGGGGAAAGGCAAATCTTTTTCCCCATTGAATTCAAGAGGGTTATTCAATCCCCCATCAAATCAACTAATAAATCAATTTTTTTGTTATTAGGATAATTCAAGGAACAAATCCATTCAATAATATGAATAGCAAACAAATTAGAATAAATGTATCTTTGGTTCTTCAAGACTTGAAAACCTGGATGCTGGAAGGGACTTGGGTTGAAGTCAAAGGAGTATCAAAACTTCCATCAGCTGATTTAATTTTTTTTTCAATCCAAGATCAGTAGCTTACTGGCTTCTTATTAATAAACATAATTGGACTGATCTATGTGATCCAGCCTTGATCACCAAGCAAGTTACCTTTCCAGGGATCATTCACTCAATGCCCTTAAATTTTGAAATTGAAAGTAAAAAACATACACCACAGAAATATGGCTGCCACCTGCATGCAGGTGGCGTTTCTGTATCCCAATGATATCTCAGGGTTAAGTGATGTTGTATCTCCCATTTGAGTTTCAGCTAAATGTTGTAACTGGAAATCACAATTCACTTAAATTTTAGAAACTTAGTTCACAATGACAGGTAAATGAAGAAACCTACAGTATTCATAAAGCTGTGCCTTGAAAAGCAAATGAAACACCATCCCAAAATTACTTCAGTTGGTTTTTGAGGATTCCTTCAGTTTGGAAATGGAAAATTCAAAACAAGTCCAAAGGTGGCAAACTTAATTTTCCATGTACTACTAAAAATAAAACAGGCTCAACTGGGTAGTTCCTCTTGTTGAAGATGTCAATAAACTATTAAGTATAATCTTTGGTGCTTACTCATTTTTGGCCCTCTGATTATTATGAACTTCAATGAGTAACAGATCAATTGGTAATCCTACCAAATGTAAATGGGTAATTTTTTATTTTTTGAGTAACAAACATATCCTTCAGGCAAGTCCACTGTGGGAGCTAAATTAAGCCATTGAGGCATATTCAGCTTCCAAGACTCTGTTTATCACCACTGCCACAGGTGCTAAACAGGGTTGTAGAATAGATTTTTTTCCTCTGGGGAGCTATTTCTATGCCATATTTAGCACCCTTATATCACCAAAATTGCAGCAAAATCAATAACTGCAGAAAATGCAGCACCTGAAAATATACTGCAGACTGCCAGCTTTGGCTACCAGATGTGGGCTTTTTCCAAAATACAGGGTGCTAAATGCATGCCAGTGTTTTCAAATTTTGGGCTTTGGCAACTGAGAAGGCCTCCCATATTGGAGATGTTCTTACTTAGAATGAGACTAACAAACTATGCTCATAATTTCCTCATAGATAAATATAGGTGAATCCACCATTTTCCAATTGATTCCAATAACTATGTCTGAAGAACTTTTCCTGATAAGCTTTGGGCTTTGACAACATCTAGCTCTACCTACCTGCTAAAAAGACAATTTCTATATATAGATAGGTGTGAAAAATCTGTCAACATTCAAGACATTTTGTAGCCAGAGGGCTTAACTCTGAAAATTCTGGGTTTAATTATACTTTTTTTTTTTTCACATTTATTTTTTTTCATCTTCTTAAAATTCAACAAGATCAAAACAAAGAAGACAACAGTGAAGTTCTGGATTCAAGACACTGGTATTATATTTTTCTCAACAACTCAATTAAATCAGCAATAAACTGAAAGAAAACATTTTTCAATTTTTTATTTTTATTTTTATTTTTTTCATTTTTTCATTTTTCATTTTTTATTTCAGTCTTAATCAGAATCAAAGCAAAAGCTAGCACCATTTCATATATTGGATCAAAATAATCTTAACCATTGGTATTTCATTTTCAATATTTTTCATTATTAAAATTTAATCAAATCAACTCATCAAGATAAAATTTATTTCTTAGTCATTTTTCAGTCATAAAAAATTATTAGTTTAAAAATCTTAGTCTATCTTATTTTTATCAGAATCTGTCCTTAAGGTAGCGCTTTTATTCACCATGGGAAAAACCATGGATCCCGCTGACCAGTGAAATCATGTGACTGAGCAGTCACCCAGTATATTCTGATGGATACACAATTTTCCTAGGGGATTATTCTGATAATAAAATTAAAGTCACTTGCCAGTTACTTCTTGAGGCTATGACGATATTCTTGATATACTAGGTTATCATTCCGAGATACACAATTTTCCTAGGGGATTATTCTGATAATAAAATTAAAGTCACTTGCCAGTCACTTCTTGAGGCTATGACGATATTCTTGATATACTAGGTTATCATTCCAAACATATTCTGAATACCTTTGGAGAAATTTAGGGTATTCCTCTGAGAAATCAAAAAATTTCTTTCAGAACATCCCCCAAATCATCACTCTCAATTCCAATGAGTTTCTCAAAAGTTCACCATGGCACTTCTGATGTGTTTTTAGCACATATTGAGGCAGACCTTATGAGAATTTAGAATTTTGAAAATTTTCTCAGACACCCAAACAATTATATAATTTCATTTCCCTTAATGTGAGAATCAAGATTATTTTTGAAACAGTTTATTTTGCTATTCTATGACAGCATCCAATTGAAGAGGATTCAGGGCTTAATGTTAAATTCTAAAAGTTATAATTTGTCTCACTCACCTCTTGGACATATTTAGAAAAAAAGCATTCATTCCAATTTCAGTTAAATGTTGCCTAGAAAAGTTGTTTTATGTTTTTTTTTTTTTTTTGACCTACAGATGGCCAAAACAAAATGATGCAACATTTTTACAAAATGACACAGAATTTTTTATTCACTACAATAAACCAGTAATTCCATTAATTTCAATCTGGTAACAACTATTTTTATCACACTTTGTCAGGTGTTATGCCTAGATTGCAATAGTAAATCAAAAAGTTTTGTCACTCAAATAAATTTGGTGATGTACTAAGAACAGGAAGGTTGGCCCCTCACCTTTAAATTTCCCTTATTTTAATCAAGATTTTTTGTTTTCTTGATCTGAAACCTTCCCAGGCCTGTGGTGTTATATGCATGTACAGGCCTGCGTCAGAGAAGGAGCCAAAACGAATTGAGAAAAAGTTGTAATCAAATCAGAAAAAATTCAGCAGAGGGCTAACATGTCTTGCTTTGCTGTAGATTTGTCGCATTCAATTTTTCACCACCAGTCAAGGTTTTTAAATTCTGAATCAAATTATTATGAAAATGATGCACTCTTGAGGATAAATTTTTAAAACAGCCCTTCTTCTGCGTTCCTCCTACACCATAAATAATATTGAAGATAGGCCCCTACCTCAGGAGGGTGCTTGCTCGCTTCCTCTCACATAATCATGCAAATTAAATATGATTTCTTTTAAAAAATTGACATGCTTATGAATAGTCTATTTATGTAAGTACCACCAATCAATCAAAATTACAAAATTGCATATTTGGCTAAGTAATCTGACCTATTTTAATTGCATTTCAATTAAAAACCCTTCTTATTTCCCTTAACCCTCATGATGTGATTAATTTAGATATACTAAATTTTTCATACGTAGCAAAGCTTTAAATGAGTTACCTTTCATGGATATAATTAATGTGTGGTCGCATTAGAAAATTAACGTAACCTGTGTATTTTTCTTGGTTTCTCAGTTGAATTGAAATGCACTGTTTGCTGACTGTAAACCTACATTTAAATTTGCTATTCAACCCATTCATGCACTCTAATCAACATTAATAAACAGGTGACTCATGTTGGGAGGTGACCGGCTTTACATTAAAAAAAAGAGATGGAGGATTTTCCAATAAGATCTTCACTGTCTGACTTGATTTCCACTTCCCACAGCTGCACATAATCAAATTTGCTTTAAACTTCTCAAAAATAAATAATAGTACTAAAAAAATTAGAAAATTAACATAACCTTTGTATTTTTCTTGGTTTCTCAGTTGAATTGAAATGCACTGTTTGCTGACTGTAAACCTACATTTCAATTTGCTATTCAACCCATTCATGCACTCTAATCAACATTAATAAACAGGTGACTCATGTTGGGAGGTGACCGGCTTTACATTAAAAAAAAGAGATGGAGGATTTTCCAATAAGATCTTCACTGTCTGACTTGATTTCCACTTCCCACAGCTGCACATAATCAAATTTGCTTTAAACTTCTCAAAAATAAATAATAGTACTAAAAAAATCATTATCATAAAACATTAGTTTGGTTTTAAACAATGGAAAGTCGTAAAACACAAAGTTCCCATCTTGATAGTGAGGATTGTCAGTATATAATTTTATTTCATTATTCATAGTAGATAAAAGCTCATCTAGAGTCACCATTCACTCATAAGTCCAAGCATCTGAGGGAAAGCTTTTCTGTGTGTTGATTCATTACTAAAAAAAATGGTTCTGCATGAAATAGTCTCTAAATCCATTAGCAGATCATCCAATTTCAGGCTGATACACAGAGTTGAATAAAAATTTAGATATGGATAAACTTTCACCTGGTATGTGTATTTGAGAATGATTGTATTAATGTTTTGAGTGGCTGAAATTGTCAAAATTCCCTTCAAACCTCCCAGTCATTGATGTTGATAATGAAAAAAGAGAAAGTAAAAAGGCACCAGTTCCTTCTTACAACATCAACCCACACAAATAATCACAAAAGCATGGTATGTCAGGCTACAGATAGTAATGATTCAAGTTAGAACTAATTGAAATTTCATTTGAAAAAAAGAATCAGAGAAATCTCAAAGAACAAAAAGTGTTTCAAGGGAAAGAATCATCCCCAAAAACCCATTGGAATCCACCGGTTTGCTCACTGCTATTTCTTCCTACTTATTTAATAGGTATTATAGATTATTTATCAAGCTGTTTCAGATTATCATGTTCAAAAAAGGAAAACTCGAATTGTAGGAAGTGTATCTTTAAAAGCATCCTCATCCCAAGGAAGATTGAAGTCTATGGGATCTCCTTCCGGAAGTGAAAAGGGAAACCCTTCAGCTGCAACCTTGAAAATTTTTCCAAGTGGTGGCTTATTGAGAGTTCCAGGTAGTTCAGCTGTTTCTTCGCATGGATCTCCAGGAAGTTCCTCAATGAAAGGAAAACAAAAATCTGGTAACATACAATCTGCAAGTGATAATGTTCCGGTGGAGCACCAGAAGAGTGTGATATTTTTCAAATTAAACAAGATTGTGAGTTGAGGCAATGAAACTTTAAAAATATCAATTAGCTTTCTACTAAATTCTCTGGGTGCTTCTGATCTTCCCACGCAAATCAGTGACCAAGGAAAGATCTGTGACCGGTGTTAGGATTTTATTTCAAATTTTTTTTTTTTTTTTTTATATTTTACTTTTTATTTTATTTTAGCCAGAGGGCCTAATCTTCTAACTCAAACCCCTTCCACATCACTCCACTTCAATTTTTCCTAAGTAGAATTTTTATCCTTTGTCTTCTGTCTTTCTGCCTCCGCTACTCAAATCCCAGAAGATATTCCTAAGTAGAATTTTTATCCTTTGTCTTCTGTCTTTCTGCCTCCGCTACTCAAATCCCAGAAGATCAATTTTAGCCTTGGAGTCTCACTTAGTGGTATTTAAAATAATTTCTTATTTTTATTCTATTTATTTTATTTTATTTTATTTCTATTTTTGATTATTTTTTACTTATCATTTTACATTTAACTTATTTTACTAGGTTCTCTGTATCTGTCATCTTTATCTTTGTCTTCAGCTATTTTAGTCAGGACATCTGTCCTTTAGGTATTTATTTATTATCTTTATTTTTATTTTTATTTTTGTTTTTGTTTTCATTTTATATTTCTTTTATTTTATATTTTATATTTTTTTATTGCTTCTTCTGAAATCAATCTTTAGTTTGTTATTTCTGAAAATCTAACAGATTTACAGTCTCGTAAACGACTCGGTTTCTTATTAGACTGGCGATATCCTCTTTTCAAGTTGTTTTAGTGTAGTCGTTATCACTGTCAACAGCAGAAACTTTACCTAAAGCTTGTCTATCGATTTGCTGTCATTGTTTTGTTTCCTCCTCGCTCAAGGATTTTCCGACCTAGCTTTTTTTTTTAAGAAATAATCAGAAATACATCACATTTAATTTTAAGGACAGATTGTCCATTTATCCAACATGTCATCTGAAGACAATCTCTCAGCCATCACCAAGACCATTCCTCTTCTTGACTCAACCAATTTTAATGAATGGCTTGTCCGAATACAAATTTTTCTCAAACACAAAAATTTACTGAAATATTGCTTAGAAGAACCTAATCCCACTCTCTCTGGTGCTGCTGAAGCAAATGTCACTTCTAAAAGAACTGAAACCGCTCT
>KN361277.1:4838-22375 GCA_000785685.1 Uromyces viciae-fabae | reverse complement strand
CTTTTTTTTTTTTGTTGAAGTAGCTAGGTTTTTTTGAAGTGCTCAAGAGAGTCGGAGTTGGGAGTAGATGAATCGGAATCGTATTACCGGGATGAGCAAAGTTGAGGAAAAAAAAATCCCGCCCGGTATCGCAACCACAGGTTGCCGAACCTGTTGCGGTGTGCGCGAAATCCGCACAGTTGCAAAAACCGAACAGGTTCGGCTGTGGCGGCGACTGTGCGAGAAATACGCACACGGCTCATGGCAGCCGAACCGTGCCTAAGGTAATTCTAGTATATGGATGTATGTACACAATTTTAAAAGATATAAGTAAAAAAATGAAAAATACAATTAAACATTTTTTCTACGGACTCATGGAGAACTGAAGCAGATGAGATAGAAAAGAAAAATGACAAATGAAAAATGAAGAAAATGAAATTTCCTCCTCTTATGAATAAATAACAGCTTGTTTTTGAAGATTTTTCCTGAGTGGGCATAAAGTTCCAGTTGAAGAATGTTTAAACATTAAATGATCAGTATCAAGAGAGTCTATTGAGTCAGGATGTTGATTTTTCTATTTGTTGATGCATTTAAAACATTTTATTGAGTCTGTTTCAAATTCTTGACAGTCATTTGAATTGTGTTGATCACCACATTTGTTACAGAGTGGAGGATTTTTCAAAATTTAAATGTGTGGCCTACTTCTAAACAATTAAAACATTGTGTAGAACCCTTGATCTAATGAGCGCCACGTTTGATAAAATAAACCACCTTTTTCAATTTGAGAGGCTAAGACTTTAGAAAGAAAATTAATAGCAATGGAACCATGAATCTTTTGCTGAGTTGAAGGATTACCTAACCAAGGGATATTAGAGATAGAAGAAGGATTACTGCTGTTTGAGAGACAAAGATCTAGAGATTGATAAAATAAACCACCTTTTTCAATTTGAGAGGCTAAGACTTTAGAAAGAAAATTAATAACAATGGAACCATGAATCTTTTGCTGAGTTGAAGGATTACCTAACCAACGGATATTAGAGATAGAAGAAGGATTAATGTTGTTTGAGAGACAAAGATCTTTGATATGATTAGGAGAATCTGGTGAAAAAGAAATTGGAACTGAATGAATGATAACTGGAAAAACTGTAGGTCGAGTAATAAGGGAAGGATCACAGAGATGATTCCATTCATGTTTGTTTAAGAGAAGCCATGATGACATTAATCTTGTTTGAACAAAGAACTTGATATCACCAGATTTTAGAATAGAAGCAGCTTTTATTTGAATTGGAGTATTGTCAGAGGTTTTAGCATTAATGTTGTTTAAAATAATATTTGTGATGTTTACAATTTGTTCGGAGGTTTTGTCCTTGAATGGAGAAGTTTCAGGTAATTTGCGGATGATGAAAGAAGAAGGTTTAAATTGATTGATTAATTGATTAGATGGTGGGGGAGGAGGAAGATGATTCAGATAATTGTTATTGGGATCATAGAGTGTGTGTGTTGATTTTTTTTTCTTATTCATAATTTCATTGTTGATACCATTCCAGGGTTTATTTATGTGTCTCTCAGGTGGTACAGTGGGTCTAATAGATGGAGGCGTGATTGTATTATTCATTTGAATTACATTGATTTTATTTTCTACAGATGACATGAAAGATTCAATTTTTTTTTCAAATTTATTTTGTTGAAGGGCTAGTTGTTGAATTGATAAATTTTCTTGTTCTAAAATTTTTGTTAACTTAGTTTGGTCTTGGAATGATATCAGAATTCCTTGAGGAGTAGTTGTTTTGTTGATGGATTTCCAAAAGTTAAAACTAGATTGTAAAGCAGCAGATTTGACAACAGATGGGTTCATGAGTTCCTCAATAGCGTTCATCTCAGTATCAGATGCGCAAAAATCATCATAATTGTGTTCAGAGGAAGGAGGAGTTGGTGAAGGTGGACGCATAGCCAAATTGTGTTCATCAGGTAGAAATGATGGCTTCAAAGGTTTGAGAGTAGTAGAAATGGTTGGAGGTGGATTATTTTTATTTTTAGGAGGTCTTCCTCAAGGTCTTTTCTGAATAGTTTCATTGACAGTTACAGGAGAAGCAGAAATACACGTGGCAACAGCATTATTATGACGTGAACGCGTAGTTGATGCAATAAGAGATGGAATGGATGAAATTGGAGGAGGTAGTGGAACAGGACCACCAGTGTAAGGTTCGTCAGAATCCTCATTTTCATCTGAGTAGTCGTACTCTTTGTCGTCTACTTCCATGAGATAACAAGGCCGGTGATCAGGAGGTGAAATCAATTATTTAAGCTGGGTAGTGAGAGGATTTGATCCTTAGAAGGCAGATTGAAAAAATCTGAAATTCGAAGATTTTTTGAGATGGAAAGGAAGATAGGAAGATGATGATGAAGATGGTGATTGAGTTTGATAGGTTTGATGATGAAATGAACACTGAATTAGTAGTAGTGAACAAGTAAATTACTTCAGTGTGAGAAAAAGAAACAAAAGAAAAAGAAAAGAAACGCATACCTGAAGTAGTAGTAGTGAACAAGTGAGGAAAAGATTGATCACTGCTACTACTCCAGACTAAGTACACACTGACAAATGTCACAGACGTGTGACAGAGAAGTGAAAACAAAATGAAACAAAGGAAAACAAAGAGGTATAAAGCACACAACCCTAACATTTGATGAGTTGAGTTGAAAGTTATTGAAGACTGAAGATGATGCTGATTTGAGTTTGAGTATTTTTTTTTTTCCTTTTTGGTGGTGCAAGGATTTGATCCTTAGCAGATTGAAAAAAGTTGAAAGTTGAAAATTTTCTTTGATGGGAAGGAGGATGAGGGGGTGATGATGAAGATGGTGATTGAGTTTGATAGGTTTAATGAGGTGAGTTGAAAGTTATTGAGGATTGAAGATGATGATGATTTGAGCTTTAGTGGTAGGAGATTGCTTTCTTTTCCTTTTTCTTTTCTTTTATTTTATTTTATTGTTTATTTTATTTTTTTTTTATTTCATTTTTTATTTTTTATTTTTTATTTTATTTATTTTTTTTTATTTTTTTTTTATTATTATTATTATTATTATTATTGTTATTTTTTTTTTTGAAGTGCAATTTGATTTCACATTGCGCACTTATGAATTACAACTGAAAACTGAATATGAAAGTATCTACACCAGTCTATTTTATTTTGAGTAATTGATTAAAAAAAAATCTTCTGTGGAAATGTGGAAGAAAATTTAAGAAAATTGGCAAAAGGAAAGGCCATCATGACAAAGTATTTTTGACAAAATTATTTCTGATTAGAAAAAATAATAATAAAAGGAAGTAAAAGAAATGAAGAAATGCTCCTACTTTAAGTCATAGGAAGAATATAAGAAAGAATAAAAATGTTAATTGTTTTGATAATTTTAAGTATTTGTGTGATTAATTTTATTTTATTTTATTTTCTATATATATATTTTTTTTTTTTTTTGAAAAAAGAAAAAGAAAGTTGTATGATTTTGGTTAAAATTTGATTGTTTTGATTCTTGAAAAGATTGAAGAAGAGGAATAAAATTTGATGAGTAAATTGATGATTATTTTGATGATCTTGAATAGAAAGGAGAAAGGAGAAGAAATAGAGAGAGAATTGGTAATTAGTATCATGATTTTAATCAATTGTAAATAGTTTGAATTTTTTTTTTTTTTTAAATTGAAGAATAACAGGAAGGGAAATGGAAAAATTATTTTGATAATCTTGAGTAAAGTGTGATTGATTTGATCTTGTTTTAGTTTTTTTTTTTTAAAAAAAATACAGTGTTGGTTGACATGTGGATGTGTTATTCTTGAGAGTGAGGATTAGTTGGCTTGTTTAGAATATTTTTCTTTCTGAGTGGGCATACATTACTTTTGGCCTTGTGTCTATATCTTAAATCATCATAGTCTATTTGATTTTCTTCATTTGAATTTTCTTTTTCACTATTAATACATCTAAAGCATCTGATTGTGTCTGTTTCAAACTCATTACATTCTTGTGTGTTGTGATTATCCCCACATTTAGAGCAGAGTGGATCATTCTTGCAAAAATTTACCGTGTGGCCCACTTCCAGGCAGTTGAAGCATTGTGTAGGTGCTTTGACGTAGTGGGCCCCCTTCATGTAGTTGGACCTGAAAAATTGGCCTCCTCTTTCAATCTTTGAAGAAATAATTTTTTCAGAAAAGTTGATTACTAGGGTTCCATGAGACTTTTTTGTTTTCATGAGGATTACTCAGCCATCTAATGTTGCTGATGTCTTGTTCATTGAGTTCATTTTCAATTAAAAATTCTTTTATTTGATCTTTATTTTCTATGTTAAAAAAAATAGGTACAGAATGGAGGAGTATAGGAAATGAATTAGCTTTAGTAATTAAGGTTGGATCACTGAGGTGAGTCCACCTATGCTTGTTGTGTAGGAGCCAGAGCGCTAGTCAGCGTGTCTTGGTAAAAAATTTGAAATCTCCCAATTGCAGCTTGATGGCGCCTTGGACCGTTGGTTTTACATTGTCGACGAGATCAGGAAGGGATGCCAGGGTCTTGTTGACCCTGGTAGTTACTTGTGCGGACGTCATTCCGGAAAATGGTGAGTTGGATCACTGAGGTGAGTCCACCTATGCTTGTTGTGTAGGAGCCAGAGCGCTAGTCAGCGTGTCTTGGTAAAAAATTTGAAATCTCCCAATTGCAGCTTGATGGCGCCTTGGACCGTTGGTTTTAAATTGTCGACGAGATCAGGAAGGGATGCCAGGGTCTTGTTGACCCTGGTAGTTACTTGTGCGGACGTCATGCCGGAAAATGGTGAGGAATCCTTAATCTTGCGTATGATGAAGTAACCAGGCATGAACTGGTTGATGAAACTGTTAGCCGGCGGTGGTGCCGGCGGTAGCAATTGATGAAATGCATCCAAGGTTGGCCTTGGATGTATTGTCTGTTGATTGAACGGCGGCGGATAAACACCTGGTGTCATCGGAATAGGTCTAGGATATTTGCAAGCGACTTTGCTCCAGCTTGTTGGGGCATCTGCCGGACAGGCAGGTAGAGGGTTCCAAGCGAGATTATTGGTAGATTGGAGGACAGGAGTGGGTTGTTGGAGTACTTGAGATGCTATTTTTTTTTGAGAGTTGATTTCATTCTTGTTTAGTTCAATTTTCTTGTTTAATTCTTCTATTTTTTCAGTGAGATTATTTAGAATAGAATCATATTTTTTTTGTTGGGTTTTTAATTCTTCTTTATTTTTTTTTTGCTCTTGTTCTTTTTCTGCTTTGATCATCTTATTAAAATTGAAAAAAAAATATTGTTCTCTGTTCATTGTATTGACAAGTCTTGAGTGGTCTTCAAAAGAGATCATATATCCATTTTTAGTTTTTTTTGAGATATTTTTGAGTAAATCAATACTAGGACAGGTGAGTTCAGGGGTTGGTTCATTTTGAGAGGGGGTAGGAATTGGACCCATCATGGGAGTATCCATGATGGGTTGGAAAGAAGGAAAAATTTAAACCAGTAAGTGTTGGAATTGAGTGGTGAAGATTGATATGGATTTTCCGAGTTGAGGAGGATTTTCAAGGTTGAGAGTCAGATTTTTCCTCCCTATTATTATTATTATTATTTTTATTTTTTATTTTTATTTTTTATATTTTATTTTTATATTTTTTTTTTTTCAAAAAAAATGTAATCATGTTGAAAAGCACCAAAATATGCCCGTGGTGTGTTGATAAGAGCAGTGAGGGATGAAAAATGTGGAGTGGGGGGGGCATTTGAAAATTGTTGCAACCAACTGATGTATACTATACCGTAAAAACAGGCTGGCTCTACCAAATGGTGAGCCAGCCCTATTAGTTGACGGTGTGCCAGCGCGGAGGTCGCACCAGCCAGCTCTACCAATGGGTAAACGGTCGCCGGCCCCACGTGCAGCATTATTGCTGCGCGTAAGGGCCGGCTGGCCCATTGCCACCATCTGGTATGCCATGATATGGCCTACCAGATGGTGGAAAAAGTTGGCATCGCGCCAGCCCGGTCGATTGGCCCACCTCCCCGCGGGAGGTGGTCAATTGACGCACAGCTGTACGTTGCGCGGGCCCAACGGTACACAAGTTCCCAAAATGGAGCCGCTGTGTAGTCCAAGTTTTTTACAAGAGGGTGATTCCAATCTCTCAAAACAATGGGATCCACCCATTTTGATTGGGATTGTATTTGCCTTGATCATATTTGGTTCAGCCAAACATGAATTTTAATTATTTCTACTTGGCTTGATCATCAAACAAACATGCATCTTTTGTTGATGAGTTCCTTTTTCGGTTATGTACATGAATAAATTTCTACATATTCTTTTTATTTGTGCTACTTGAATATTTACTAAATGCATGCTCCGATGATCTGCGATGTTCTAAATACATAATCTTTTTTTTTTTTTCTTTAATTTTCATTATTCGCAGTCCGCGTTCCTACTCTCATCAAATTTGTTATCGTGTTCGTCATTGATTTCCCCTAATTTCCCCCTTTTTCTTGTTTCTGTTTCCTTCTTGTTGAACATAAGAAAAGAAGACAAACTTATTCCCAATACTCCCCATCAGGCCATTAAACCAAAACACCCTATCATCTAACCATGGCCGAACAACAAATTGTTCGTCCCGCCGTCGGCACGTCAGTCCTCCCTTATCTGTATCTATTTCCTTGATCTTGTATCCCCCGCTGAAATCCTTTCGATCAACCCCGAATCCTCCTTGTCTATTTTCTGCTACTAGCCTCGGAAATAAAATCAACGTCACCGTAAATGCCTATAAAGTCAAACTGCCCAACTTAATAGTTCATCATTATGATGTATGCCTTTCTTTCTTTCTTTACTGCTTCCTTTTCTCTTAATTATCCAAAATTCGTTTAACTTGTTGATTTCACTTTGTTTTCTCCTTAATCAGGTTGCTGTTCAAGGTGTCGTAAGTAAACATGGTGTAGTGGGCGATGTCCCCCCATCTCTAGGTAGAGAACTTTTCGCTGGCTTGAAAGCCATGAATGCCTTTGGTGGTACCGCCGTTGTTTATGATGGCAGGAAGACTATGTTCGCCCCAAAAGCATTCGCTTGGCCTGATAACAAGCAAACTGTAAGCCTCGTATCATTCCTCCATTAGCTTAACCTATCATCACTTCATGCTTACCTTATCTTGATCTATCTTCACGTCAAGTTCGAAGTTGACTTGGCCAATAAAGCTGAAAAAGCTGCAAAGCGCGCCCGCTCTTTCAAAGTAGTGGTGCGTGCTTCACTCTATCATTCCTGCTTTTTTTTTTTTTTATTGATGCTTCGTCGGCTTGCTTAATGTATTCATCTTAGCTCACTAAAGTCAATGAAGTTAAACTTGACAATTTAATGAAATATGTTACCAAACAAGTTGGATCCACTCCTGATGAAGGGGTCTATGTCGCGATGTGAGTTTTTGGAAAACGGTCATTTCGCCCTTCGATAGGATGATAATATAACCATTGATATTTTTTTTTCTATGTGAACAGAACAGCTTTAAATGTCCTTTGCAATCATGATTTGATGATGTTGCATCCCAATGCAAAAAATAAATTTTTTCCTCGTCCTCCCCCATTGCAAGAGGGAGAATTTCAATCGTCATCCATGTTGAAAATGCGAAGTGGTATAGACATGTGGCGTGGATACTTTAGGTATCCTCCCCCCATTTCCATGCTGTCTAGCAACTCGATATCGTATTGACATCTGCCTCCCTTTAGCTCAATCCGTATGGCTCCCGGTGGCGTCATTTTGAACTTTGATTTAACCTCCCAGCCGATGTTAAAATCCGGTAATCTTGCCATTGTGGCATGCGAAGTCCTTGGAATAAGGGGATCACCGTTGGAGCTCAAAGGGCTCTCTGGTTTTAGGCTCGTTCAATTAACCAGGATGCTGAAGATGATGAAAGTGTCAGTATCCCGTGTTGATAAAACTCTGCTGAAGAGTAAAATCAAAGATGTCGCACCATCGGCCAAAGCTATGACGTTCCAGGCCCCTGTCTCTCCCGACTCGGACAAAATGAAGACTTGGAATGTTGCTGTATGTCCAATCTTCATCATTGATATTAGCCCTAATATTGCGCTCATGATTCATGGTTCCCTTGAATGGCGATATGTATCTTCAGGATTATATTGAGTTTACCTACAACGTCAAACTTCGAGGCCCGGAAATTCCGGTGGTCAAATTGACTGCCAAGGGATGGTATCCTATCGAACTTTGCACCGTCGAACCCGGTCAAAAGTTCTCCAAAAAGTTATCACCTGACCAACTGTCCGAAGCTATCAAATGGCTAACAGTGAAACCGCAAGACCGCACCAACTTGCTCACTCAGGGTGTTAATAAATATGTATTACCCGCCCCTACGTTAGCCGTTTCGTTCATCATAGTTCTCCTACTCGATATCTTAGAAACTCGAAATTTAGTGTTCCTTCTACTCACTCATTGAGTCTTTTCTTCTTCTACTTCATCGACAAACTAGCCTTAAGGATTGGAAGGTTGCGATTGATCAGACCCCAATGGTTGTCCCAGCTCGTCGGCTTCCACCTCCCAATCTCAACTACAAAGGTCCCAGTCCAGAACGACCGCTTGATCCAACTAAAGTGGATAACGGAAGCTGGAATATGGCGTCAAAGAAAGTACGTGGATACTTTGATTTCGTCAAGGCCTTTACATAAGATGTTGCTCACTCGCGGTTTGACCTTTTTAGTTGCTCCGTCCGGTGACCATAACTAGCTGGTCAGTCCAATCAATGATTTTATATTCCACTTTATTGTATGCCGGTATGTTTGCTCAATTCATCGCCTTGAGGATCTGATAGGATGGCAGTTGCTTTCCTTGGTGGTGGCGGTGGCGGACGAGGCCCACCATTCAATCCTCAAGCTGCCGCTAGGGCCCTTGATGGCCTTCAGCAATCCATGCTGGCTGCTGGAATCAAACTAAGCGGCCTCCAAGCTCCAACATTCATTGCCGCCGGGAGAGATGCACCGCAACCATCAGCAGACGGCCGTGATACCGTTGGAGCCTGGATCATGTCTAAGGTTAAGACGAAACCTCAATTAATCGTGTGCTTCCTCAAGGACAAGAATGCTTGGGAATATAGACAGGTAATCCAAAATGTCTTCTTTACCATCGACCTCTAACTCACTCGCAATTTGAATATTTTTGTTATCGAAGCTCAAAGTATTCGGAGATTCGACTCAAGGAATTGCCACTCAGTGTTTGGCAGTCGACAAAGTGCTTACCAAGGGTAACGCCCAGTATTACGCGTAAGCTCAATAATCTCAACACAAGTAGCATCATCCATGTTGACTTTTTCCGTTATGATTAGGAATGTAACCCTCAAAATGTAGGCTTTGATCTGTCTAATAATCGCATTCGACCTCAGCGAGCGATTGATTTCTTTTTTTGCTCTTGTTTATCTTCAAAGTAACGTAAAACTGGGTGGTGTTAATCACGGTGTCGGTCGATTGTTTAGCTGTCGCACCATGGTATTAGGTCAGCTTATTGCTGATCATTTCAAAAAGTTATTTCAAAGCGCTGAAGTTTTGCTGATGTTTTTCATCCAACAGGTGCTGATGTCACACACCCTGGCGGTGATAGTTTGGAGCCTTCCATTGCAGGAGTTGTGGGTTCCACCAACGAGTACGGAGGTGGTTATTGTGCCGAATTCTCAGTACAACCTGGCCGTCAAGAAATTATCTCCGATATGAACCACATGGTCAAGGTTAGTATGAGAGACCTACTCATAAAATGATGACCGGTTGCGATTTCCCGAGATGAATCCAATTCTTTGTTTGTGTAGGATCTCTTGATCAAGTTTGCACAACGCAACGGTTCCTTGCCTGAGAAATTGGTTTTCTATCGTGATGGTGTGAGTGAGGGTCAATTCCCTGATGTGGTAGCCAAAGAGATCCCATTAGTTCGTCGAGCGATGATCGCAGTTGGAGAAAATGAGAAATTCCGTGTTAGTGTTTCCCTAGAATTTTAGTTGTTCTGGAACATTTTGTAGATTGAAAATATGTTGTTCAACAGGCCCAGGCAAATGCCATGAAGTTAACCTTCATTGTGTGTGGAAAAAGACACCATTTCAAATTTGGACCTTCCAATCCCAAGGAGGCCGATCGTTCGGGCAATTTATTGCCTGGTGTAGTTGTGGATACTGTAAATGGTTTCTCTTGAATTCTATATTAGTGCCGAATTTTGACGACTCAGGAGCTCATCTACCCTAACGATTAATCATAATGTGCTTGTAGGCCATAGTGCATCCATTTGATTTCGACTGGTACGGTTTAAGTCACGCTGGACTTTTGGGTACTTCCCGGGCCTCCCACTATACCGTCTTGGTGGATGATTTTAAGCACAAAGTCGATGATCTTCAATTAGTTGGTTTCATCTTTCTCTACCATATCTACAAGACTAATATTTGACCGGTTACCAATACTCATCATGCTGTGTAAACTTGCTTTTTTTCAGTTAACTTATCACTTGTGCTACACCTATTCGAGAGCTACCAGATCAGTCTCAATCGCCACGCCTGCTTACTATGCGCATCATGGTAATTCATCATTCTTGATATCACGATTCCTATGATGATTCTCCATATTAATGATAGTGTGAAACCAATGTTATCCAACGCCAATAGTCTGTACTCGCATCAAGCAGATGCTTTCTGTTTTAGAACCCAAGGAAAGTACTGCGGCCTCGCCTAGCACTAACGATCTTGATGCAGTTTTACGCGAGTATCAAGCTAAAGCAAACGAATTACGAACCCAATTTCGCTCCTGCTACCAAGTTTGTCAACTGAAAATGTTTCTTCCCTGATTGTTGACTTGCAAGCTGCATACTGAATCCCCGTGATTTTTTTTTTTTTTTTGCTTTACGAAGAGGGCCGGAAACTTTCCAGTTTATGAATATTGGATGTAATCTGTTATTGATTTTCTTCTTTTTTTTCAAGCGTCACGTGATTGAACCACGAAAGGAAATCTTGTTCCCAACTTCATTTCTAACAAATGATTTATTGATATACAGCGCTTAGGCTTTATTCTATGTTTTTCCCATTTTACGATCTTATTTTTATACATATACATACAGAGCGACTTTTTGTTTTAGGTTATTGAATCTTTAAATGAAATATTTGTTGATCAAATCAAAGAAAGGGTTTTCTTCTGTGTCTCTTGGAAAGTCTTGTATACATTACCCAAACGAAATATATGAAAATAAACTTATTCAAAACAAAAACAAATTGAAATGATTTGTTCATTTAATATTGAATATTCTGATTTCAATCTTTTATCTCAGTCATATAAATAAGCAGATGAGATATATTTCAGCAATGAATTGAATCTTTTTACTTTCTTCTTTCTTCTCAACTTGATTCAAAATATGCTTCGCTCCTCTTCTAGTAACAAGCGAGATTCATATCTCCCATTCCGTAATCTCCGCTCCGATTCTCCACCATTACCAGAATACATCTCATCAAATTCTAGAAAGAAATCTTCAAGAAATTTCTTACTATCACGTAATTCAAAAAAGAAATTATTAAACTCACGCTTAATTCGATGTGTCTTTATCGTGGTTCTGTTGCTTAGTTTAATTTATTGGTTATTTAATACTTTATTAATTCTTTTGAAATTTAAAATTATCGATGGTTTAACATCTTCTGGATGGATTCGTACTGGATTGAAAATTAGAAAGCCACCCCTCATCTTCGTTCAATCTTCTCAATCTGCTGCGATCGTATGGGAGTCAAACAAGATGACCAGTTCATCTGGTCATCAACTAGGTTTAAGATATTGGACCATCGGAACAGGTTATCAGGATCAATCTATTTCTCTTGGCTCAAGTAAAGAACGCCAGTTGAAATCATCAACCGGTAGGATTTTAGATGTCAAAAGAACTAGACCCGAAGGTGATAACGGATGGCGTCGATGGATTCATACCGCTATATTAGATGAACTAGAACCAGGAACTACGTACGGTTATGATATTGTTCTCCTCGATGCTCATACAAGCACTACTACTAGCCATCAAAAGTATACTACGTTTTCAGCTATCAAAAAAACTTACTCAAAGCATCGGTTTACTTGGTATGGTATCGATCCATTAGACCTCAATAATGGTAACCGCCTCTCAGTCACCTCTCCTACTTCAAAAAATCAAATGGACATCTTGAATATCATCGTCATAGGTGACAACCAATTCGGAGTCAAACCATTCAAGGACCTTGTTAGCAAATTCATGAAAATCAAATCATATATGCCCAGACTGAATTCTGCATTTGGTCCTCGTCAGATCATACACCACAATTATCCAATTCCAACCAAACCTAGTTTAATCTTTCACTTGGGTGACGCAGTTCAAAGTGCTCATAATTTGAAACAATGGCAAACAGATTTTTGGGACCCACTAACACATAATAACAAACTTGCATCTGAGATCCCAATTATTTATGCTAAAGGGAACCATGATTTTGATTATACCGGTCACAACCTTTACTCGGGTGGATTACCAAAAGTTCAAGTAGGAGAGATGAATCGATCTGAAACGATTAAATTAACTCCAAATTCTCCTGTGGAAATCCCTGGTATTGTTGAAGCGGACACGCAATATACGACTTTTAATAGTCATGATAGAGATTCACAATCAAGAGATACTTATTTTGCATATTCACCTCATCCACGTGTTAGGGTAATAGTATGCGATTCTAATCTTGAACCTACGAAGATGATTTATCCTGGATCGACTCTGAGTGAAGTAGACCAACATGAAAGATGGTTACTTTGGGAAATGGCTAGACCAGAATGGAAAGAATCTAGTATTAGAATTATTTTAATACATATTCCGCCATTTGTAGAATTCTGGGAGAGAAAAAAGTGGAATGAAAGACAAGAGTCAACTTGGTACGTGAGGGTTTTCCGATCTTATTGTAACAGAAAAGGAAGTAATGTTGATATATCTAAATTTTTAGGGGTCAGTACGTTCGAACACGATTTGCCCCACATTTTCATGCTGTATCACCTTTAACGTCGAGATACGATATCCCACCGGCATCGATGGTGATCTCAGGACATTCACATGTTTATTCAAGAGGGATGTTAAATAACATGATAGCCACCTCATATTTTTCATCAGGATCATCTTCCAACATACCAATAGATATAAAACAAGCAGCACACTTACAAAATAAACAAGATTATGATGTCAATAATGCTAAAATAGATAACGGAGTAATTTATGTAATTTCAGGAGGTGCGGGAGGAAAATTAGATACGGAAAGAGTAGAAAAATGGGGATTTTATGAAAGATCTATCATTAAACAACATCATTTTAATCATGTTTTATTAGATATGTCAACAAATTTATATACAATTGATGAATGGTCACAAGATTGGAATGATTCAAAAAAGAAGAGAAATGAATTTAAACAAAAAAATATTAAAGTTTATACATTAATCGGTAGTCAATTAGTTTGTAAATCTCAAGATTCTCAAAATCAAGAAAATCATGTAAACTATTGGGAATCTGGTCATTATTCTGCCGTTGATAGATTGATTTGGTCTACCAGATCTAAAAGTGGTAAATTGTTAGATCGCTTTGTCATTGAAGCTGCTTCTTGTCGTTAAATAAATATTCATGTCTTTCTTTCTTTCTTTCTTTTTTTTGTTATACTTATTCTACTTCAATCTTGGCTTTTTCTTCTTTTTCTTCCTTTTATATATGTCTAAGTTGATCTGTTTTTTTTTTTCTTCTTTTGGTTTATTTGTTTGAAAAAAGAAAAAAAAATCAAATTTTTCAAAGTTTTTCTCATTCATTTGTGATGTTTGAAATAATGCTAGTTTGGGCGCAGGTTTGAGTGAAATTTAATTTACCAAGCACATTTCCCCTGTTCACTTATTCTCATTCAAATTGATTATGTCCAAACCTTCAATTCAGACACAACTTGTATAAGGATTTGGAGATATGATCATTTATTGCAGCTGTAATATAAGGCTAATAGTAGTAAACTGAGATATTTTATAATTCAAGGGAAAAAAGAAAGAATTTTTTATACATCCATGGTTATGTTTTTTTCCACAGAAAAAAAATGACAGATTAGAAATGGAGAATTTGCTTGGAATCAATCATTTTATTTGTGGATTTCAAATTAACTTTGATACCCCCTATTTGAGTTAATGGAAAATATTTTTTTATTGAGTTTTGATCTTTTTGTGTTCAAAACTTCAAGAGTATTTGCTTTATTTTTATTATTATAGCTCCTATTGGTTTGGTAAACATATTTGTTGAGTTTTTACATGAAAATTGAGTTTTTACATGAAAAAGGGCTTAATTGAATCAGCAAGGGGGTTTCTTTTTCCAATCTTTCTTCTCAATCTTGAAGCGTGATAATATTCTCTTTCTTTAGCAAGAAATTCAATCTTCATCTGCTCAAGTCACCTCAACTTAACTCTTCAAGATCAAGAGTAAAAATTATCTCAACAAGATAGAATAAAACTAGTAATACAGAATCTAGTATCTATCCGTGTTCATCTTGAATCATCACAATTTTCATACTATAACATCTGGTGTTTTTATCACTTGCTGTTTGTTCATTCTTTCCTGTTTTTTGTCTTTTCTTTCTTTGAATCCAAAAGAACTAACTCGAGTTATCTCATTTATTCTTCTTTTACATTCTTTTCTATTTTTATCTTCTCAGTCTGTTATTTTAAATTCTAAATCTTAAATCCTCTAAAAGTTCATTATTTCTATAAATATAAAAAAATCTATCACTCGTGGTTTGTTTCCTTTACTCTTTTTATTTTTGTTGTCATTGTTTTGATTCTTAATTTCTTGTTTTGTTTCTTCAGTCTGGTTTCAGTTTTATAGTCGTAAACAAAAATTCATCAATATTGGCCAGCATGTATTTATGAGTTTCATGATGCTTGCTGAATTTCTGTGTAGTTTTTGTCAACAGGATAATTCACATACTGATACTTGATCAATACATGTTTAGAATTATCATTGATTATGGCGAATGTGGTTTTGACATTGAATTGAAATACATCAGAGATGGAGAGTAAGATTTCTAGTGATTCATTTCTACCAACATTTGCATAGGTTTTGAATTAATGTTTCTGGTCATTCTTGAGGATTGCCCAAACATGCCCATCTTGTCTAAAGTATTTTGGCTAAATAAAGAATCATATTCTTCAGTCATAGCTTTTTATTACTTTTCTCACTCTATTGGATTTCCAAGCACTGTCTCAACTGCAGTAGATTTGTTGAAATTTAATTTATCTGCACCTGACCAACTGAAAAGGTAATTATCCATAAAGTTAACCTCATTATTTTCACTTGGTCAACAAGAGCTCAAAACTGCTAGGCCTTATGCAGAAGAAAAGATTAGGACAAAGAATCTTTTCTTGCGGCACAAGCTGGCTGTTTATATAATCTTTGATTATGTAATACTAGACATGAGAAAAAAAGATAATGCACTTCAAAAAAATGTTGCTTAACTGTCACCAGTTGACATGCAGAAACTTGGGTTCAACTTGGGTGACAACTCAAGTCTTACTTGAAGCTAACTTGGATGCACAGTGACTGTGCATTCAAAGTAAACCTTGAGAAAGACCAAGGTAAAGGTTGGAATATGCTGCATGTCAACTGCACCAAATCCCCTTGGGATGTTTTTGTCTTGGTGGGAAACCGAAGAATTCCTCAGGTTGATGGATAATGCTTAAGTGAAATTAACAAGGAATACATTTCAGCAAATAAAAAAAAATAACAATAATAAGACACAAGGAAAAAACAATGATGACAATAAAATAAACAATTAAGGGTAGCAATCAAATAAAAGAGTGAATAATCACAAATGAAACACAAAATGAATTAGTAAAGATAACAATAAAATAAAAGAGTGAATGAACAAAAAATTAAAGATCAAAATGAAATAAACAAATAAATAAATGAGTGAGTGATTAAACAACCAAAATAAAGATAAAAAGAAATAAATCATGGAATGGTAAAATTTTGACTGGTCAGTATGACACAACAAATCATTGATCATAGCTCCTGCTACATCATATGAGGTACTTGTGTAAGGGGCTGTGGCAGTGTCCTAACGTTCTGTTGAGCTTTTGAGCAATCAATTGCTGGATGTATCATATTCTATATTGGTGGAGAGGATGGGAGTTTTGGGTGAGTGGATTGTTTTTTAATGTGTGGGTGTGGGCAAAACTGTGAAAATTGAGCAACCAAAGAATGTTTATTTCAATTAGTCTTCAAATTAATTCATAACATTTTTTACAAATATTTATTTTTATTTTAAAAATAATAATAAGAAAAATAAGAAATAGTTTGTTACCTAAAGGCAACTAATTTAGATGTCCTTTAAAACTATTTTTAAATGAATTGATTTTTTTAAACTCTTTTTATTATTTTTATTTTTATTAATGAACAAAATAATTGATTATTATTTTGTTCTTTTTATTTAATTTGAATTTTAAATAATGATACTGATTTATACTAATTGTTTTAACACTTGAATACTTTTTTGATAATTTTTAACAATAATATTATTTTTACTCAATTGATTAATAATGATTTTTTTTATATTTTTTTTTTAAACAAAACTTTTTATGATAATTGTTCTTTTTAATTAGGAGGGTGCTAAAGGGGGGCGCTAAAACCACAATAGGGTATCTTTACAATGTCCTATACGACATTTTTGCGGACCCGAAACTGTCGTATACGACAATCGGGGACAGCCGGGGCCGCGCCAATTTTGTATACGACACATCGGCCGTGCCGATGTCGTATACGAAATTTGGGTGTTGTATACAACAATTTCGGCACAGCCGACTGTCGTATATGACAATCGGCACAGCCGAAATTGTTGTATACGACACATACATTGTCGTATCTGAAAAAAAAAGAGAAAATGAAAAATAAAAAATAAAAAATAAAAAATAAAAAATAAAAAAGATAAAAGATAAAAGATAAAAAAAAAGAAAAAGAAAAAGAAAAAGAAAAAGAAAAAATATAAAATATAAAATAAAATATAAAAATGAAAAATGAAAAAAGAAAAAGAAAAAATGAAAAAAGAAAAAGAAACAGAAAAGAGAAAGAAAGTGAAATGAAAAAGAGACCAAAAGAAAGAGGAGAACAAAGAACATCAAATAAAAAAAGAAACAACAGGAAATAAAAAAGAAAGAATAAAAGATAAAAATAAAAAAAGAAAAAAGAAAAAAGCAAAAAGCAAAAAGCAAAAAGAACCAAGAAAATAGAAAAAAAAGAAAGAACAATAAAGAAAAAATAAAAAATAAAAAATAAAAAAGAAAAGAAAAAGAAAAGAAAAAATAAAATAAAATAAAATAAAAAAGAAAAGAAAAGAAAAAATAAAAAGAAAAAGAAAAACAAACCTTCTTTCTCTTTTCATTCATGTTTTCTTTTCTCTTTTTTCTTTTTTCCTTCTTGTTTCTTTTTTCATTTGACTTCTTTCTCTTACTTTCTCTGTTTCTTTTTTCTTTTTTTCTTGTTTCTTTTTTCTTCTTTTTCTTCTTTTTTGT
>JNCO01001351.1:0-22832 GCA_000785685.1 Uromyces viciae-fabae | reverse complement strand
AATCTGATTTATCTTTGTCTAGTCTGACCTCTAAGCTTATAATGATTGTTTTCTGAAATCTTTTCTTTTTTATTGCAATTAAGCTGGTTTTGGTGTTGCTTCATATTTTCATCAGCAACGTCCATTGGGGCGGAAGTGATTGCTTGTGGTTCTGGTAGTGAATCAAAATGCAGCAGTGGTTGCGTTTCTGGAAGTCAATGGTTGAAATATTTTTTTGGAGAATTGGTATGGGGAGTAGGAAATGGAGCGGGAAATCAGGGGGATGAAGCATTTCACAAGCCCGGGAGCTATTTTCGGCTGAACACGGCGTGGAGTGGTGCTATTCTTGGGCTCTATATGTGCAGCATTAGCGTTGCAGTGGTACTCTCTGCAAATTAAGCACCAAAAAATAGTGCCCACTGGTGAAGATGGTCTAATAGTTGAAGGTAATATATAGCCAATGAGTTTAGGTCAAGATGAAGTTTGCATATGTTTTTTTCTCAACTGAGCTAGCTGTGTTGTGAAAGAAAATGCAATAATATTAGATGTTGTGGTATATAATCATATGACTCTGGGTACTTGAAGAGATTTAACAAGAAAATTTTTTTGATGATGTTGAGATTGCTGATCAGGTATTCATGTGTGCTTCCAGCTTATTTATTTATTTTGTTTCTTTTTATTGGATGTCACTGTTTATGACATGTTGTAGTTGTTGACTTATTCTATCAGGTGTCATTGTTTGTGACATGCTGTTGTTGTTTTTGACCCTTATCTGCAGATGGTGGTGTAACAGTGTTTTTCCTCATCTGTTCCCATCATTTGCTCCAGTTCAGTGTCTTTCAGTTTTATTTCTTTCAGTATCATGTATCTTTTTCTTTTATCATGTGACTGAACTATTATCTGTTCACTTCATCTGCTCCAGTTCATTGCAAAATGTAAAAGATTTAATAAAATGAAATAAATATTTCATTCTTCTCAAATGTCACAGTTTTTCTAATGTCACTGCTCTGTCTCCTTTCTAGTCAACTTGAATCTAAAAATCAAACAGACCAATTGATTTAATCATTATTACTGAACTCACTTACTCAACTCACTCAATCTCAACACTCAAAAATCAGTCTTCAATTAAAAATCAAATATCAACTCAATTTTCTTTTCTTTTCTTCTTAATTTTCTTTTCTTATTTTCTTTCTTATTTTATTTTGCTTTTCATTTATCATTACTTTAAGTCTTGTTAAAACTCAACTCGTGCTATTGGTGAGATCCAGCTTCCTCCTCTAATTTTAAAACCAAAACAAATTCAATTACTAATATCAATATATCTAGTGATCAAATCAAGTTCAAATACAACTCAATTCAACTTCATCAAATTATCAGCCTTTCAAAAAACTCGCCAATTCTCAGTATTGTGTTTGTTTCAAATTATTTATCTTAAAAAGTTGTCATTTCTTAATTTTAAAATTCCAACTTGTTTTTCTTTATTTCAGTCTGTTGCTCTTGAAATTATAATCTTTTATTTTCAAAGTTTTCAAATTTTATACAACAGAGATCATTTGCTAATCTATGCTTAATACTTGTGTTATTCTGTTTTAATCATATTTCATCATATCTCTCATTTCAAATAAATATTCCAGAACTTAAATCATATAATGAATGAAGTAAAAATAATGAATTTAACAAAAGTAATTTTCTAGTTTAGACAACTCAATAGTGTCAGAAAAGGGAATGCTCAACCAGGACTCAAACCTGGGTTGGGATGACTCCAGTTGCCTGCTTTACCACCAAGCTACAAAGCCTGAGTTTCCAGATTAAAATTTTGACACTAAGCTCATATTTTCTTTCCAAAAGATTGATGATCTCAGTCCAGTAAGATTGAAATTTTCCAGGTTGAAAAGATTGGAATGTCTAGCAAAAAAAAAAAAAAATTCATAATAATGGCAATTTTTAGCCACAAACAGGGAAATTCCCATGGGAATTGCCCTGTTTTGGCTGAAAAAATGCCATGGTTTTACTGGCAGCATTTTACGTTATATTAATTTACATTATTGAGACATGGAAAAATCATTGATGTGAAATAATTTCAGCTGATAAAGGTTCTTGATTTATCATTGGAGCTGGAAAGAGAATGTACAACCTTGACAGAAAAATGAGAACCTAATTCAAAGAGACTTTATACACAAGAAGGGAGTTCATCAAGTGATTTTAAATATTTTGGGGAGGCTTCCAAGTGAGAAATTTATCAAAACTGAAGCAATTTAAATTACTTTTAGTTAATAATTTTAATAAAATATTAAGATATAATTTTTGTATTTTGAAAATAAAAATATAGAAAAATATAATATAAATATAAGAAAAATAAAATCAAAATGGGGTTTTGTTTTCCGCACAGGTTCAAACCGCGTTTACACACGGTTTAGCCGGTGTTACAACGTCCGTGGGCTGAGAATGGGCACACAGTTCTTTAAAAAAAAAGACCAATTTAAAGCTATGTTGTTCTAGAATTACATGGTTTTTTTCTTTTTTTTTTGAAAAATTTTGAGCAATAAATGATGAAAATATAATTAGGCAACTAAGACCAGACTTGATTACGCATAAAACAAGAAATTAGTTGAGAAAAAGAAAATTGAAGGAAATGGAATAAAATAAAATAAAATAAAAAAGAAAACCAACAGTTAAACTAGTAGTTGATAGCAAGCAATAAATTGGAGATCATGAGGTAATGAAGAAGTTTTTCACTGGAAAGCTGATTGTTGAAAGAATTAGATTTTATCTTTAATAAACAGTGTTGTTTAAAGATGGAACAGAAAAGATTAAAATCTTACAACTAGCGTCTTGTAGATTAGATTTTAAGGATTAGAGCAACATAATTGAACCAAGCAGCAACTAATTTGAAGAATAAGGATAAAATTAATAATAGAAAATAAATAAGAAAATAATGGTTAGTTTATGGTTGTTTGAGAAGATTGAGTTGAATCAAGAACTTGAATACCAGTTATTTGTTGTTGATCTTGGTGTTGAACAGTTGAGAGGTGATAGATCAATAGGGAATAAAAATCAGTTAAAAAGGAAAAAGTAATCAACAAGTTGGATTAAAAAGGATTTTTGAGAGTCAGAATAAACACCAAAGAGGACAGTTGAAATTGGAGTATTTGCACTCCACACAGAACTTCAACAATAAATTGATTAATTTTCTTATTTTTTTACACCATTATTCAAACTTTAAAATAAAATTTCCTCCACCTTCCTCCTGCTAAATGATCACCAAACTGTATCCCCATAGGGCCCAGCATCTTCAAAACCTCCAAAAAAATATTAAAAACCTTTGGTAAGGAATTTAAATATTTTTTTTTATTTTATTTTTTTTAAATTTTTGAATTAACGATGGTTCACTAATTCTTCATCATGTTATACTTTTTTATTTTTATTTTTTTGATTTAGCTTTGATTAAAATCTTGAATGTGGTTTAAAAAAAAATTTTTTCTCTTTTTTCTATTAATGAAAAATTAAAATGAACGACACCAAGGGTGGGTCACTACACTACACTACACTACAGGCCAAATATAGTGTAGCGTAGCAAGGATTTTTCCCCCTTGATTTGTTTAGCGTAAGCTGAAGCTACAGACTGCTACGCTAAATTTTAGCATAGCAATTTTTTTTTCTTCATAATTCCTGTAGCGTTAGATGAAATTAACAGCCGCTACACTAACAGGTAGCCTAGATTTGCCACCGCTAACAGAAATTCCGCTACAAAGTAGTGTAGCGTGTGTCTATGCTATCATTTAGCGTAGCGGGCGTCTATGCCAAAAATTAGCGTAGTGGGTGTCTACACTAACAAGTAGCTTAGTGTATGTCTATTCTAATATGTAGCCTAGCTGATCACACTCTGGGATTTTGTGTAATCTATAAATTTACTTACCACTTGATTATATTGTAAAAGTTGCAATGATCCCAAGACAATTAATCAACAAATAACCTCTAATTGTGTGGAAAGTGAATGATAAAAGTTGCAATGATCCCAAGACAATTAATCAACAAATAACCTCTAATTGTGTGGAAAGTGAATGAAAAAAAAAAACTTTTAATTGAGAAGTAAATTATTAGAGGAATAATAAAAATTTTCTTTCCACTTGATTATATTTTAGATGTAGCATCCATCCCAAGACAATTAATCAACAAATAATTTATAATCCCATATGTGGGAATAATTATATGTTCATTGGCAAGAAGTCAATCATCCCAAGACAATAAATCCTCAAGCAATCCATATCCCATATTTGGTGATTATGAGAGGAAAAAGTGCAGAAATGAATGAAAAATGGGATAGGAAAAATACTGAAAAGAGTTGAGAATTTGTACAAAAATTATTTAAGCACAAGAAACATACAATAGCAAAGATCCTTGACCAAATGGCAAATCCATTACCAAAATAAGGCCCTCAAAAGGTATTTGAGTGATTCAGCATCCATCCCAAGACAATTAATCAACAAATAATTTATAATCCCATATGTGGGAAGTGAAAAGGAATAAAATATTAATAATTATATATTCATTGGCAAGAAGTCAATCATCCCAAGACAATAAATCCTCAAGCAACTCATATCCCACATTTGGTGATTATGAGAGGAAAAAGTGCAGAAATGAATGAAAAATGGGATAGGGAAAATACTGAAAAGAGTTGAGAATTTGTAAAAAAATTATTCAAGCACAAGAAACATACAATAGCAAAGATCCTTGACCAAATGGCAAATCCATTACCAAAAGAAGGCCCTCAAAATTTATTTGAGTGATTCATTGGTCTAAAGAAATTATCTGCATGCATTGAAATAAAAGAACAATTAGTCCATTTTTTAAAAAAAAAGACTGATTAATACAAAAACCCTCCAGGGTGCCAAATCTTTTTACATAAAAAATGAAAATTAAAAAATGATGAGCATTGTGGCCTCATTCAGAGAGAGAATTAAAAAAAAGAAAGCAAAAAAGAAGAGAAGAGCCAAAGCAACATACATTCTGGGGATCAGGTTATGAAGCTGCAGGTTGAATTGGAAAAGTGTTTAGAGTTTTTTGAGTGCATTGGAGCAATATTGTTTTTTTTTACTTGATTTGGTGGTTTGGTTAAGCTGGTCTGAGTAAAATTGGAGCTTTTTTTCTGAGCTGAAGAAAATGAAAAAGAAAAGGTGGAGTCGTAACAATTGATAATGTTTAGTGTAGGTGTCACACTACGCTACATGATAGCTTAGTGGGTACCATTGCTACACTACATGTTAGTGTATTGTTTTGACTTGCTAACACTTCTACAAGCCTGCTACAGGAAAATATGAGTAGTGTTAGCTGGGTTTCTCATGGCTCAGCTACTGCTACTCTACAGCTACAAAAAAAAAAACTCCAATTTTTTGTAGTGTTGGTGTTCAAAATCATGCGCTAACTGTAAATTCCTGTTAGCCTAGCACAAAAATCTAACACTCCACCACACTAACACCATCTGTAGTGTAGCTGAGCCACCCTTGACAACACAACCAACTCCCCTTCTGTTGAAGTAGTCCCCTCTGCCCCTGAAAATGTCACTCAAATGGCTCTAGCACCCCCTTCTTTGAATGAAATAGCTCTATCACCCCCTTTGATGAGTGATTTGGCTCTAGCGCCCCCAACCAAAATTTCATATGCAATATCCAAAAAAACTCTATGCTGCTTCTCAACTCTGGGAAAAAAATTATGGATACGCTGTCGTCATCAAAAACTCAACAAAATCTGGAGGCAAACATCAAGGGACTTATGGCTGTGATTGATCTGGGAAAGCAAAAATTACTGAAAATGATAAGTTTGTTGAAACAAAGAAGATTTATTTTCCATTGAAATGTACTGGTAGTTTTTATAAAAAGGTGGACCAATGGGAAATTGTCATCAAAAACACTGAGCATAATTATCCAGCCTCACAAGATCCATCAACACATTCGGTTCATCAAAGACTTCAACCTGAAGACAAAGCCCTAGTTCAAAAGTTATCCAATGCTGGTGTCAAACCCCTTCAAATAAAAAATGTGTTGGTGTTTGAAGCCAAACAACCTGTTGATTCCAGCTTAAATCCTTTTTACAATTATAGAAATTTTCTCAGAGTAATCATCTTGAAGGTAGAAACCCAATTGAAGCACTGTTGAATGAAATAAAAATTGGCAAATTTTACCACAATTTCCACCTCAATCCCGATTCTTCTGTGAACACTCTTTTTTTTGCTCATCCTGATCACTGCAAAAAAAGTTCAAGCAACAGGCTGCACTTGAAATGTGAGTTGCCTTTGTGCACAAAGGCAACTTGAATGTCAAGTGCAACCAGTTGCTTGAATTTTTTTTGTAGTGGATACCTTGTCACTAGCCAGAAGATATTCAAATAATTTTCTTATTGATTGCACATACAAAACAAATAAATTCAAAATACCCCTTCTCCACATTGCTGGTATAAAGGGATCAAATAAAACTTTTTCTGTTGCTATCTGTTTACTCTCTCATGAAAAAGAAAAATATTATATCTGGGCTTTAAACAAATTATCTACCACTTTGAACAAATATTCTCCTCCTGTAATTGTCACTGATAAAGAACAAGCTCTCATCAATGCAATGTCTGAATTTTTCCCCTCCTGTTGTCAAATTCTCTGTACATGGCACATTTCTACAAATATCACAACTAATTGCAGAAAAATCTTCAAGTCTGAAGAAAGCTGGTCTAATATTCTCAAATACTGGAATTTTATTGTTAAATCTGCTTCAATTTCTGTTTATCATTCTAACTTCACTCAAATCACCCAACATTGGAATCCCCCCAGTGCTGATTATATCATAAACAACTGGATTCCCTTAAAAGAGCATTTTTTTGCCTGCTACATCAACAAAAATTATCACTTTGGCAACACTAATACATCAAGTGTTGAAGTTTCACATGCTTACATCAAAAGATTCCTTCATAGCTCCACTGGGTCTTTTTCTGCTGTTCTGAGCCAAATTTACAAGGCCATTTCCATTCAGATTCATGAAATAAAAATTCAATCCAGTCAGAACACCCACAAAGAACTCACTGGTTTACCTCCTTTAGTTTCCACTCTGAAATATCAACTCACTCATTAGACCTCAAAATCTACCATGCTTCCCATATTTCTAGTGAAAAATCTACTGCTTGTATTGATTGTTATTATTCAAATTTAATGGTTATTCCTTGTGTGCACAAAATCAGAGAAGCACAAGTGAAAAATATTCAGTTAAAAGTAGAAGATTTTCATCCCCAGTGGTGCATATGCAATGATCTTGAATTAAATGATTTTTTTCCTATTTCCTTCTATTTTTTTTAATTTTTTAATTTTTTAATTTCTCTATTTATTTATTTCTTTTCTAATTTTTTGATTTGTTCTTTTTTTTTTAATTCCTTTTATTTTTTATTTGATTATTTCTTGCCAAGGTTCTTGGCACTGAAAGGAAACTCAATGCCACCAAGGAGGACTGTCTTTCTTTCTTTCTTTCTTTCTTTCTTTCTTTCTTTCTTTCTTTCTTTCTTTCTTTCTTTCTTTCTTTCTTTCTTTCTTTCTTTCTTTCTTTCTTTCTTTCTTTCTTTCTTTCTTTCTTTCTTTCTTTCTTTCTTTCTTTCTTTCTTTCTTTCTTTCTTTCTTTCTTTCTTTCTTTCTTTCTTTCTTTCTTTCTTTTTTTCTAAAGAAGAGGGGCAAGCCAGTAAAAATTTAAAAATCCATTGAAACAATTTCAAAATATGGAGTATAAATACTTCAAAACTAGCTTAATAATTTTATTTATAAATTCGGATTTAAAAATATGATCTCTTTTGTCAACTACTCTTATTTTTAATCCTATTCAATTTTATTCAACTCAAAACTCAAGTTTGTTCTACTCATTTAGTGTGAGCAATTAGTCAAAAAATTTCTCTTCAACTCCCAAGTCCTAAAAGTCAGGGTATTAAGCTTTTTTGATTCAACTCATACTATCAAGAACAAGAAAACTAACTCAATTCATTGCTTCTTGATCTGTTTCTTATTTATAATTTTCCATTTCAAGCGCTATTGTCTAGTTGATTGCTTTTTCTTTCAATACTGTTGTGGTAGGAGGCAAACTTTTCCTAGTAAGAGGAGGAATGTCAATTGGGTTCCACATGTTCTTCATTGATTATGTAAACATATTTTGTATTTAGTCTGAGGCCGCGCAATCTATATTAAAAGGGAGGGGATTCTAGATATCTTCCATTTGATTCCACAGGTTAAAAGCCTTAGCTCATCGACTCACCTAACCGATAATCATATCGGCAAAATGGGTTTTTGCTGTTGAACAGAAGGCGGATAATTCAATAGACAAACTGAACGCTTGTTATGTAGTTCGTGGATTTCGACAATGTTTGGGTGTAAACTGCTTCAATACATTTGCTCCAACGGCGTCTTTGTCAGCCCTTCGATTACTATTAGCAATAGCTACCTCAAGAAAATGGCGTATACATTCATTTGATATATCAGCAGCTTATCTCCACAGTCAAATAGAAGAAGCATTATACATTGAACCACCAACACAAATTAGACCAGAATTAAATGGAAAAGTATTAAAATTAAAAAAAAGTGTTGTATGGTACCCGTCAAGCAGCAAATTGTTGGTGGAAATTTTTCAAAAATCAATTAGAATCATTAGGTTTTAAAGGAGACATGATTGAACAAACTATATATTATTACAGAAAAGAAGAAAAAGTAAAAGCAATATGGTTACACGTAGATGATGGTTTAATTATTGTTAATGATGACGAAACTTTAAAAAATATTAAAAATTTAATGGAAACAAAAGTAAAATTGAAGTATGAAAAAAAAGTAGAAAAAATAGTAGGAATAGTTATTGAACAAGATAAGAATGGATTAAAACTTTGTCAACCACAACTCACTGAAAAAAAAATGGAAAAAATGGAAAAAAAGACTTGGAGTCCATTGATTAATTCTTATACGCCATTACCGGATTTAGAACTTGAAACTTCAAATGAACAACCTATAGACATGACTGAATATCAATCAATAATTGGATGTTTAAATTATTTAGCAATTGGTACTAGACCGGATCTATCATATGCAGTAAATTTCCTATCTTGGTTTAGTAAATGTCCAGGAGTTTTACATTGGTCAGCTTTAAAACACTTAGTACAATATTTGAAAGAAACTAGAGATTACAAATTGTCTTTTGAAACAAAAAGTAGTGGAATGAATCTTTGGGTAGATGCTGGATTGGGTGGTGACTTTCATAGATCAACTTCAGGATATATTTCGACATTTGACAATTGTCCAATTTCTTGGTCATCAAGAAGGCAGAAGACAGTAGCAAAATCAACTTGTACGGCTGAATATCTCGCATTGGGAGAAGCAGTAGAATTTATCTATCAATGATAGGAATCGTAGAATCAATAATTAATGAAGTAGAAAAAAAATTTATGTGTGATAATTGTGCGGCTGTTCTGGTTGCAAATGAAAATGGATCAAGGGGAAAGATGAGACAAGTAATGAGGAGTTTCTTTTTTGTAAATGATGTTATTATGGAAAAGAAATTAAAATTAGTTTGGGTAATAAATAAAGATCAATTAGCAGATATTTTTACAAAAAGATTAAATAATACTCTACATTCTATAGCGGTAAAAAAATTATTTTTGGGCAAAGTTTGAAGGGGGATGTTGTGGTAGGAGGCAAACTTTGCCTAGTAAGAGGAGGAATGTCAATTGGGTTTCACATGTTGTTAATACTCTTCATGCTGAATTAATCTATCATCAAATACTGCTGCTTTAAGATTCTCAAGTTTTTCTTTCTTCTGAAACACCAACATGAAATAACAGCTTCTCTCAAAAAAAATCCCTTTTCCCTTTTAGCTCATTTAGTTGAAATTTTTTTTCTCAATAACAATTGATCTGCATGTTCTAATTTGTTACTACTCACTCAGTTTGACTGTGGGTTCTTTTCCTTCTTCTTTTATTTTATTATAATTTTTTTGGCTAATTTTTTCATCTCTATGAAATTTAAGTCTGGTCTTAGTTTTGCTTATGATAAAAATTCTCACATTTGAATATTCTCAGCCCAAGAGAAGAAGGGGAAGATCTCATAAGAACTAAAATTCAAATAAACCCAAAAAAAATTAATAGAAAAAGGAATCCAAGTGAGGAAATTGAAGACAAGGTGATTAGTAGTTTAATTTTGATTTTGAATTTAATTTTTCTAATTTTTTATTAAATTTATCCAGATATTGGAAACAGGATCCAGTTAAAACTCAGATGGTGAGCTTCCTGAAGATGGAATAGTTTTGGAACCAATTAAAACTGTGAGTGATATTTATTATAATGCTTTGTTCTCATGTGGGGGTATGTAGACAAGTCAATTCACACCAAGTAGATTTGGGAGCGCTACAATTGATGATTGTAGAATTAGGGGGTGGAGTTGATGGATTAACATTGATTTCTTCAACCGCATCCATGGTTTGGGGATTCCAGTTCAGTTCAGGGGAGTTGGTGGCAAGCATACGTGGCAACAGAAGTCGAGGGGATTTGGTAGCAAGGATAAGTTGGTTGGGCTGGTGTTCTGACCAGCTGTGGAGAAGATTCAGTGTGTCTAGTGCTGCTTGAGCTACAGTTTTCTACAACACAAGACATGTCACACTGATGTAGCGCCACTAGGGTTGCTTGCACTATTGCTGCACATTTTTTTAGCAATAGCGCTCTATTTTGTGCTGTGCCACCGCTTCTGCAACCTGGGCACATTTTTTGTGCACTTTTTGCGGCGGAATCCTGCTCCTGCTGCACTAAATGATCAGGCCATTTAGGTTGGCTGTGCGGCACTGCACTATATCAGCACTTTTTTTAGCGGACCACAGTGCTTACACCATTGCCTGTGCCCCCCAAAAAGATCAAAGAAGAAAAAATATTTTGCAAATTTGGACCTCACCATGAAATCAAGCGTCTCTTGAGCGCCCCTTTTGTAATTTTTAAATTGGCTAAAAAAAAAAATTTCTATTTTTGAAATGGGTTTGAAAAAACCGCTTGTCAGCACGGAAAACCATGTGGGCCAAAAAAAAAAAAATGCAGTTTTCAAATTATTTCTCCAGATTTTATTTTTTGGGCCTTTCAAGAGCCCAATAATCTAATCAACATTTTTGATTCATTTTTTTTTTCAATTTTTAAAAGGGTTTCTAAAAAAACTGTGTGGGCCAAAAAAAAATACTCAGTTTTTTGGTATTTTTTTTTTCATATTATATTTCTTTGGCTTGTGAAACCCCCAATAATTGATTCAAAAGTCCTGATTTTTTTTTTTGTTTTTAAAATTTTTTTGAAAAAAGTGTGTGCCTGCGTGCAGCACGTGGATGTTGCTGCACCGGCCAAACCGTGTGTAAACATGGTTTGACTGGGTGTGGAAAACAAAACCCTTTTATTTATTTATTTATTATTTAGTTTTTATTTTATGATTTATTTATTTTAAATATTTTATAAATTAAAATATCTTGTTATTTTGACAAATGTGACATTAAGTGAGATTTAGACACTTATTAACCACATACTATTATGTACAATTTTGGTCTTCAAGATAAACCACTATTGGATACCTAAATTTAATTGCAACTCAGTAAAGATTTCACATCAGTCTTGATGTATTCAGGGGAAAAATTTAGTGCAACTATTTGCGCCTGACAAATAACGGATCAGCACTTGCTCAAAAAAATAAAAAACTGCAAAATACCTCAATGACCACCCAACCACGTTAAGTATCAGTTCCATTGAGATAACCAACATCTTTAATACGTTTCTCTTCCAAGAATTGAGCCTCAGGATTTATTCTGGAGAATTTCCACCCAACAAGCAATTTGATCTTGACAGACTTACCAAACTGCAAATAAATGGCTTATTTAGTTTCATTGATAGATGATCCTGAGATCAAAGAAACAAACCTGTTTTTTGTGTGAAATAGTGAAACACCATAGATCAACTAGATTGGAATGATTTATCCTTTTCTTCCAAGTTGTGATAGTTGTGCCAACACCAAACACTTTCACAAAAGGAAGCAGAATATAAGAGGTTTCCCTGTTATAAGAAACCATTGTAGATTTTGCGCAAGTAAATTCAATTGTTCTAAAATAATGGTTCCGAGAAATTGATCCAGACATGGAGTATTTGTGATCCCTCCAATATAAAAGGTGCTCAGATTGAGAGAAATGCATCTGTATATTGTATTTTGTTGTGCCAGCAGGCCAGAGACCTTTTGACCAAGCTGAAGTGTTGAAGCAAGTGGTCTGAACTGCATTTCATCAGTGATCCATCAAATCAAATTGACTAAATGATTAACTCACCTCATTTGTGAATTAAAATATTCCTGAAGAATCCAATTGATCATCAAATTCAACACCCTCAAAGTGAGGATCTACAAATTCTGGAGTCATCATATCAGCCTGCAAAACATTTTTTGGTTTGGAAATTTTGGATGTTTGAGGGAGAATGAGATAGAATGGGATAGAATGGAAGATTGAAACCTGGTTCCATGTTTTTAGCTCTTGTATTAATATTCTTTAGACATTGATTTTGATCATAATGGCTCAATTCTCCTATAGATTCCATGGCTGAGTCAACAAGTCATAAGATACAAGAATATCCTCAAGGATCCAATTTCTTGGTTCACCCTGGTCTAGCGTGAATGGTTGGTCTAGCCCTATAGATTCCATGGCTGAGTCAACAAGTCATAAGATACAAGAATATCCTCAAGGATCCAATTTCTTGGTTCACCCTGGTCTAGCGTGAATGGTTGGTCTAGCTCAGGATTATAAAGTACTGATTGTTTCTATGAGTGCTGTATTCTAACCCATGGAGCCAAATGGTTTAGCTTTTGTGTTTTGACCAATAAATTACTAAATCTTGAAATAGACTGTAAGTAGATTGACCACAACAGAGTAAGCGTAAAGTCAAATACTCAGAAACTTGGGTTTACTATTGATTATCATAACTAAAACACATAAATAATGAAATTATAAATAATAAACTAACCAACTGACTGGAATACTTGATTCTTTTCAATGAAAAATGTTATAAGAATTATGTTTTAGGTTTCATATGATCCAGGAAATAAAATTAAATGATGAAATAAGCAAAAAAATAGTTATATAAAATGTGAATACAGCTCTTCAATTTAGATTGGCTTGTATTTATCTTTTATTCGCCATAATGTTGGTAAACTTCAGACCTATTTCTGAGTAAAATGGAGAATTCATAGAGGTTTTAATTGAAAAAGCCTCCAGAGCTTCTGTGAGAAACCTAGATGTAACTTTTTTATTTATATTGTGCTTTTATTTCTGATGGTTGGTTTGTGATACATGATTTTAGATTGATCTAGGTTCAAAATATCTATTAGTCTGAGTATCCCTCTATTTGTGAGGATTGCTGTTGCCTCTTTCCTGTTACACACTTGTCTTTTGTCTGTCTCTGATGGAGTCAATGTCATCAATATATCTTTAGGAGACTGACAGGTGCTCACTTCTTCCGGCAGGCATAAAGCTTGAAATAATATCAGACATGGTTTCAGGATCAAGGAGCATGTGAAACTCCTTCTATTTAGATGTGGAATGTGTAAAACATTTGTGGTCAACTGGTCTCATTTCACTCATATCTCATGTATTCTTCCGCTTCTAAATTCTCAATCTAAATTCCATTACCTCAAAATCCAATATTAAATTAAAAATAAAAATCACACTCAACCAATCAACTTTCAATCACTCAACTCTCAATTCAAACTCAATAAACTCAAAAATTTGATCAACTCAATTCTGATTTCTTTTATTTCTATTTCATTTATTTCTTTCTTTTTCTTAATTCTTTCTTTATTTTCTCAACTCAATAATTGTCAATCAATATCAACTGTGCTTGGTGGGATCTCACTAATGCTTCTCACCTTTTTTCAAACCAATAAATAAACTAACTTTTAATGAAACAGTCTTCTTATCTCAAAACAATTTAGATAAAATAATCTAAAATCATTCTGCCAATCAATCCGCCAACATATCAATCAATCCTTAGTATCAAGTCTATTTTCTTTAATTTTCTTTTCTTTGAATTTATCAATCTAAAAATATTTTCCTTGTTCAAAATCTAATTTGTTCTTTTCTTCAGTTTATTGCTCTTTGAAATAAATATCTTTCAAAATTATTTTTAGTTTTATAGAATGATGAAGGAAAACATTTTTGTGTTGCACAATGAATTAGGCTGGTGGTGATTGCACCACCAGAATCGCGAGTAAAAATAATTAATTGAAAAGTCATAAGTTTCATCTCATCAAGTCAAAATGTCAAACTCAAATCATTTCAATTTCAACTCTCAACCCTCTCAAAGCTCAACTCATTATCTTCTTTCTTTCTTTTTCTTTTTATTTATTTCATTTTCTTTTCTATTTACTCTTATCCTCCTCAATCATTCAATCAAACTTTTGGTGAGATCTTACTCTCTCTCATCATTATCTTAAAACTTACTCAATTGAATAACTCTCAATCAACTCAGTGTCTTCACCTAAATCATCTCAAATTGAAAACCTACCCAAATCCTTCCAAGTCTTTCAATCATATCTATCTTTTCTCAGTGTTGAGTTTGTTTCATTCCTTTATATTTTTATTTCTTTCAATTCAATATTGTCTCTCCATTTCATTATTAATATATTAAAGTATTCTAACTTGTTTATCATTTAGTTTGCTGCTCTTCAAAAATAAAAACCTTAAAAATCAATTTTAGTCTTTTAAAGACCAACTGCGCTACCGGGAATAAAATTTTCTGTTAGTTGCACCTAAGTTATGCTACCAGCTTGTGTGACTTTGAAAATTTGGCAAATAACACTACAGGAAGCTCTGGAATGCAAGAGAAAAAAAAAGGTTATGCTAAATGGCAGCATATTGCAAGTAAGAATTGATCTGACACTACACACCACTAGCTAAGAAAAATGACTGCTACACTACATGTTTTCAGTCAAAAAGTGTTGTGTAGTGTAGCAGCCCACTTGTGATAAAACTGTATATTTCCATAATGTTGGACATAAGCACTTGCATGCAAGTGCCTAGCAAACAGCCCAGGTGAAGAGTGAACACTAAAAATACAGGAATTGAGAGAATGAAAACTATGAAATTTGAAGAATTTTGAGCTTAAAATTCTGGAGCTGAAGCTGAATGCTCTAATTTGACTGGGCTAATAAGTTTGGCAAAAGATTAGAAAGAGTTTGACTCGATAATTTTCATTGCAATTGAGGAAGCAAGCCTTTTTATAAGGCTTGCTTACATAATCAATAATAAAAATAAAAAGGAGAACAAAATATTTTATGGAGTAAAAAGCAACTAAAATAATTTTCTAATATAATTTTAATAAAGAAGATTTTGATTTAAGTAACTCATCAGAATTTATGTGCAGAACTAAGTGGCAAACTGTGTTGACAAATTAGCCTGAAGGCATTTTGACTGAAGGTTTAAAGTTTAGATAGAAGTAGTAGTTTGAGTAGTATTATATATTTAAAGTATATAATTAAGGAGATTTCAGTAGAAGAATTCATTTAAGTAAACTAATAAGATGTAAGTCATTTTATTTTTTGTAAGTAATTTAATTATAAGTCAATCATTATTCCAACAAAATTTAAAATATCAACCACTTGATCTAATCTCTCTTCTTCAATCATTTCATTCATATTTCTTATAAAATGACTTCCATTGATAGGGGCACTCAAGTTTGGTATGATACTTCTTTTATTACACCATCAAATTGATTTTCATAGAATGGAATGATATGGAAAAAGGTTTTACAGCATATTCACACAAAATGTCTTTTTTTTATTTTGTGAACCCCCTTTAGGATTATTATAAAGACCGTGCGTGATATAGGAAGCTGTGAAATTCCAGGAGGGCTGCTCCGGAGGCTTTTTTTTTATTCATAAAATTGGCTAAACCCAGTATTGTGAATGGAGTTTGGTCCAGTTGAAAAAAATATAAAAGAATTCATGAATTTAAATCCAACTGAAATAAAAAAACACCAGATATGAGGGGTTCACAAATGGGATTTTGGATTCCCACGACCCTCAAATTTTTTTCTGCAAACAAAATCTTTCTGATTTTCTTGCATGCTTAATTTAAGAGTAAGAAGGCTGTGAGTCACCTCAGAAGCCATCTTACTTCTGCCATCCTCCACTTAAAATTTTTAGCTAAAATTTGTAAAAAAAATCTCATGGGTCCTAAAATTGTTTGCCACAAGAAACCAATTGTGAGCCCCCCTAATCATTCTAATTATAAAAGAAATAAGAATAAGATAAAATTGATACCTGAAATCAGATTTAAATTTAATCATAATGCAATAATTTTTAATTTCATAAAAACACAATCTTCTAACAATAATGGTGAATTAGAAACTTGAACAAAACATTACACAAAACAAGAAAAATAAAACCAATGAAAGGAAAAATAATAATCTAGGATCAATGATTCTTAAATTGAATTATTAACACGGTTCACTTTAGGTTAATTTTGACTTATTGGAGTTGTAAATCAGAAACTGTACCCTGTGAAATTGGCAGGTGAATTAAGATGGTTCATGATAACCAATCTGACCTGCTGACACTGCCCAAAAATTTTGCTTAACTCTTACCAGTTTACATGCAGAAAATTGGGTTCAATGGGGTGACAACTTGAGTCTTACTTGAAGCTTACTTAGATGCACAGTCACTGTGCATTCAAAGTAGACCTTGAGAAAGAACAAGGGAATGGTTGGAATATTCAACTGCATTCAGTCATAAGAGATTTTTTTCAGTGTGATTCCAAAAAAAAAGGTTGCTGATTTGAAGGCTGAAATTCTCCAAATCAGAAGCTAAAAAAGGTGGCTGATTCGTTTTGCTGATAAGCAAAAACATTTGTCCAAATCAGAAAAATATGACCTGGATCCTCTGTGGGAATTTTATCTATTCCACATAGAGCCAAGCATTTTTCCATAACTATTTCTTTGCTGATATGGAATTTTCTTTGATCCAAATCAGCAAAGTTTGGGCGGCAAATCAGAAATTGCTGATTTGCAAACCTGTTGCTGATTTTTTAAAAAAAAGAATGCTGACAAATTTCTATTGTGTGTTGATTTTTTAGGTTCAAGGGATGAAGAATTTTTAGAAAAGAAAGGGATTTGTGTTGAGTATATAAAATAGCATTTAGTGTATGCTTCCAACCGACCCTTTATTACTTGTCATCATTCCATGATATGTTCTTCTTTTTCTGTTTTGTGTATTTCTTCATCTTTCATTTCTTTTGTTTTCTCAGTTTCAATGACATTTCACACTTTTGACATGTCAATCGGTTGTATAATTACTTGGACCAAGTGGTGTGATGAACTCTCACTGCAAAGATGATTGTATCAGACTCCCAAATCTGACATTAAATCAGAAAAAAAAATGTGATATTATATCAGGCAAAACCAGTATTGTATCTACTAGAGCTGATATTAAATCTACCAAAAATGGTATTATATCTATCATAGAGGATATTGTATCAACTCAACCTATTTAATATCAACATAACTCACTTTATATCAGATTTTTCTAACTGACATTATGTCCATGGGCCAAACAGTTGCATCAGACATAAAAATGTGATATAAAATCACATGTGTTGATATTAAATAGGTTGAGTAGATGAAATGTCTGTTTCTTTAGATTTAATATCATGTTAGGTAGATCTAATGTCATTTAAGGTAGATAAAATGCCAGTTTTGTCTGATATAATATCAGGTTTTTCCAACTGATATAACACCAGTTGTATGAATCTGACACAATCATACTGGCAGTGTCTTTTCCTCATTATTTACACCACTTGATCCAGGTAAGTAATCCTTTTCTCTTTTCCTCATTTCTTCCTTTTGTGTGTCTCCTTTGCACATTGTGAAACTCATTGTTTACACCACTTGATCCAGTCCATATCAACAATTTGAACAAGGAGCAGGGAGCAGTATTAATTGAAAAGATTTTTATTGGCTCAAACTCAATAAGTTTTTACTTCATCAAAACAAGCCACTAATATAAGAAAAGAAGAAACAATGTCACAGATTTGTGACATGGTAAAGTAACAATATATCACCCCCACTAGTACACATGAAAATATGGAGCAACACAACCACACAAGTTGCAGGGACAGACTACTGAATAAACTACTTGAGGAACTGTAAATTTAGCACAACTAAAATTTTATTTATTTCATTAGTTTTCTCTCTCTATTTTTATAATTTTAAATACAATACAAATCATTTTTAATGAAGAAATTATTTTTAACTAAAAGGTGAAAATCAAATAATAAGAATGAGCTTAAGTTATGAGTAAGATTGATTCTTTAAATATAAATTTTGATGAATAATTATGATAAGAAAAATGATAAACAAATAAAATATTATGATATTATATTTTATTATATTTTAAGTTAAATTTTTTAATAAGATTAATGATTTTAATAAGATTAATAATCTTATAATATCGTGTTGATAAATTTTATATTTTGAATTGCTAATTTTATAAAAGAATAGTCTTTTTAAATAAAAATTGATTAAAAGATCATGAAAAGATTAAAAAGAAAATCATATGATCATTTTGATTGTAATGATTCAAAAATAAAATGTATGATTTACAATGATTCAAGATCATTGTAAATCATCAAGAATGATTGAGAATCACAATCATGATGTAATTTTAATTGATCTGCAATAAAAATAAGATGAGAGGAATTTTATTTTATTATTATTTTATTTTATTATTATTTTATTTTATTATTATTTTATTTTATTATTATTTTATTTTATTATTATTTTATTTTATTATTATTTTATTTTATTATTATTTTATTTTATTATTATTTTATTTTATTATTATTTTATTTTATTATTATTTTATTTTATTATTATTTTATTTTATTATTATTTTATTTTATTATTATTTTATTTTATTATTATTTTATTATTAATGTATTATTAATTTATATTTATTATTTTTATTTTTGATAAAAATATTTTTAAGAATTGAATTTTCTTACATCAAAATTTAATTCTTTGCTTTAATTCTCTCTTTGTAATTTTATTAACATTTTCATCATCTGTTAGTTTTTAAGAGGCAAATTAATTTTGATTTTAATTTATTTTAATTTCTTCTCTTCCCAAAAAGTCTTTTTAAGTTTTGATTGTCTGAGACTTTTTGCAAAGGCAATTTGATTTTATTTGTATTTTTAATTTTTAAAACAAAAATAATATTTTGTTAATTTTATTTTATTTCTTGTTTCTTTTTATTTTAAAAAGAATAAAATATTAATTTTTGTTCTGCTTCGTTCTATTTATAAGCGCAAATTTTCTCTTGCCTTGACAAGGATTATTGTTCTCTTGCTTTAGCAAGGATTATTTTTTATTTTCATATTTATTTAAATATTTTATTAAATTAAAATATATAGTTATTTTAACAGGAACTACCTAATAAAATAATTAATTATAATACTACTAAACATATTATAATTTTTTCTTTATTAATGACAACTACACACCAACAATACTAAAAGAATTTTACTTGGTTGACAACTACACATCAACACTACTATAATGTTTTACTGTGTTGACAACTGCAAATCAACACAGTGTTGATTACTCTCAAAGATTACTACACATCAATGAGAAACATTACTAACTTAAATTAATAACTGACTAATAGATCAATCAAGATTGTACTATATTTTATATTTTTATTTTATTTAACCTTATTTATCAATTTTTTATTTTTTTATTATTTTAAATGAGATAAGAATAAAGAGATCAAAAAAAAAAAGTAATGATGAGAGTGGAGAAATGAACCAGAAAAACAACATTGTGAACCCTCCTATTTGGATAAACCTTACTTGAGTTTTGCTGATTTATGTCCCAAGTGGACTGTCCTATGGGAGCTGTCCTATGTTTTGATTATGTCATGAACAAGATTAATTAAACCATCATAGATAAAACACTGTGAGATAATTCAGATTCAAGGTGTAAATGGGCCGGGCCCAGGTCAAAAACATTTGTCTGTACCTGGCCCATTTATAAAGGCGGGCCGGGCCGGCTGGACCGGATTTTTAAACTTAGTGTCCAAACCCAAGCCCATTTAAGAGTGCCTGGGTCCCGGGCGGGCCCAGGCCATCCATCTTTTTTTGGCGCAAAAACTTAGAAAGAATCATATTCAGGTTTTATAAATTTTTTTCTTTATTTCACATCTTGTATATTGCATTTAAATATTAAATAGACTAGGAACATCACACATTTATATTTCCTTCTTTTTCAACCCTAAACATATTTTTATATTTCTTTTTTTTCATAAATATATTTCAATAATAATAATTTAAAAATTAAAACAAGAAAAAAAATTACTAATTGGACAATGGCTGCTCATTGTTGACATAGAGCTTATTGTTGGTCTCAATCCAATCTTGACCGCAAACCAAAGCCTCTAAGGTATCTGTTTTCATTTTGCTTTGGGAGTCATTGAGAACACACCCACTGGTTGAAAATGCTGATTCAGAGGATATTGATTTCATAGGTGCCATCAAGATTGTCTTTGCCAAGATTACAAGTGTTGGGAAACACACGAAATTATTTCTCCAACGATTGAGGATATCAAAAGATGGAGAATCTATTGCAAAAATTGGTTCCTGAAGGTATAGATTGAGTTCAGCCGTTGGTGGAAGGGTGTGAGTTAATTTTTTTCCAGCAAGATATTCCTTGAATCTTAGACTTAAATCATTGGTATCAATTTTTTTTTCAGATTGTTTTCTGCTTCCCGATTTGCCGATTTGCTTTGTTCAGGATTGTGATTTGAAACCGGCAATTGTCTCTGGTTGTCAGCATAAATCTTGAAAAACCAGCAAGAAAATGAGCTTTTGATGTGCTCCATTGTCACAGCGGCTTCTCTGAGTGAGGATTCATCCAAGAGAAAGAACCCAATGAGTTCCAACTTGCATCAGGGGTCAAGGACTAAGCTGATGGCGGCAAAATACTTCATTTGGACCCAGTACTTGTTTTATGTGTCTTTCATTGGGGATATGATTCTTTTAAGGGGACCAGTTAAAGCATGGTTGAGAGTATTTTCAATCTTCTTCATTTTTCGATAGACCAAATGAGCTGTTGGATGTCTTGTCATAGCAAGTTTCAATGTAGCTATACAAATTACAATATTACAATCAGTATCAAATTTAATACAATTCCCAAGAGAAGACTGTCACTGACCTGTATTGAAAACATGAAGAAAATCCTCTATTACAGAGATCTCTTCCTAATTGTCGGGAGTAGCACAAGAAGTGAAATTTGCAGCTTGCATGGCTAATTGTTCAAAAGCAAGTTTGTACGGAATGGCTGATTAAAGCATCAGGTAAGTGGAGTTCCAAAAAGTGGGAACATCCACTTTTGAAAGAGCCTGCACTTTAATATTAGAAAAATTGATGGCTTCTTGGAAGGCCTGTTTGAAACAGTGAGCCAGCTGCGCTACATAGGTGCTAATGTTAGAGGGCTTTTTTTTGTCCCGCTAATGCTACAGGCGAAAAAAAAACCGCCAATGTAGTGGTAGAAGTTGTGCCCTGACAGCGGCTAATGCTACCAAATGTCTCAAATTTTGGTAGTTTAGCAGCCAGCTACGCTACCGGGTTGCTTGAGGGAGCGAGTCGCTTCCTCCAGAAACCTGGGTTGTTGGAGGGAGCAAGTCGTTTCCTCCAGCAACCTGGGTTGTTGGAGGGAGAATTGCTTCCTCCAGCAACCCGGGTTATTGGAGGGAGAATTTCTTCCTCCAGCAACCCGGGTTATTGGAGGGAGACTCACTTCCTCCAGAACCCAGTTTGTTGGAGTGAGAAAATCACTCCCTCCAACAACTGCTACCCGGTAGTGTAGCGGTTTTTTTTTTTGGCTATGCTACCGGTGAGCGTAGTGGATGCCTTTATGGCGCTAACGCTACACAAGGAGCGCAGCCGGGGTTTTCCGCTGCGCTACAACTACTTTGCAGAGGCGGAACAACCCCGCTAAAACTACGAAAAGGTAGCTTTTTTTTTTGCCGCTACCCTATTGCGTAGTGCTGAAAAAGTGCAGCGTAGCGTAGTGGCCCACCATTGCTGTTTGCAAGCTGGAGAACGTTTGGTGAAACAGACGCTGTTGCAAATGCGAAGAATGGCAGGCGAGAGGGTCTTCAATCCATCCTTGAAAATAAGATTTAAGACATGAGCTGTGCATCAAATATGAAAAAACTTACCCTCTAGAGGAGGGGGGGTAACTACAATTCAGAAGGACCAAAATAAGCCTTTTGATGGCTACCTTGTTTGAGATTGCATTGTTTAAAGTGGCAAACTTGACCTTGTGACTGATTTTCCATTTGGAAGTAGTAGAAAGGAGCTGGTCGGCGATAGCTAAGCCAGTGTGAGGAAGGGGAATCTCCTTGAAAGATAAAAGTTGTTTGTTGAGTTCCCAATCAGGTGTAATGTAATGGAACAATGCAACCATATAAGGGGACTGGTTAGATGAAGTCCAAAGCTGGTTGTCAGTAATAGAGGGCCAGGGCACGCAGTGAGCAACTGGGAGATGATGGAAAACAGTTGTGACGAGCTACACACCTATTTGGAGGTGTGTAGTGAGTGGTAGAAGAATAAGAGAATGAGAAATGAATAATTCTTGAGACAGCACGAAACAAAAGAGGAAAGACAACAATCATGATGAGAAAGAAAAGAAGCGAACCTAATAGAGGGCCAGGGCGCGCAGTGAGAAACTGGGAGATGATGGAAAACAGTTGTGACGAGCTACACACCTATTTGGAGGTGTGTAGTGAGTGGTAGAAGAAT